>JAVQJL010097861.1:0-12435 GCA_036024295.1 Nannoperca obscura
GTTTGTAGTTTCAAAAGTGATATGAAGAAAGTAATGTCAAGACTTTAATATATTTCACAACTTATTCAAATAATATTAATAATCTTATATGTGTTGTCAGTTTCATGATCACATGCTATGTAGTCATTGTGTAATAAGCATTACATTAAATTGGCATCTATAAGTGAGTGCCCTGAGATAACTTTGTTATGATATGATATGATATAAATAAAATTGAATTGAATTGAATTGAATAAACTAAGGAAGCCTTGAATTTATGAATGTACTACAGTCTGGCCCTGATTACAAATTTTCCTGCAATAATATTTGAGAGTAGACACAGATACAAGCACATAGAAGAAACGTTTTTATTTAAGGATACTTCATCATCATCTAAGTCTAAACATGTAAGTGCTGAAACTGAAGGTAGTTTACATGTTAATTAGCATAGTAAGCTACATTTCTTGATAATCAATGTGTGTAATGTATTACTAGTCTACTACTTTGAACTTTCCACATATCCTTAAAATTTGTCAACAAGACCGACAACATCTGTAAGTTAGATTTTTGGCAGAGAAAGGAGAGACCAGGAGAAAACACTGTGTTTAGTGTGTCCGTAGTAGCAGTGACTATAGATTGTAGCATAGCGTAGCACCACGACCGGAAGTCGCATTTCGTTGACTTGAGTTCTGTCCAATCACAAACAACAATTGTTGTCCTAGCCTTTCCGTAATCTGAAATGTTGTTGTGTTCAGTGAACTGTTGTATTTTGTGAAATGTTGTGTTTTTACCATCAGGGCCACTGTAATTCTGTCTCCAAACCACATATAAAATTGTATTTTATTGTAACAGCTGTGCGAAACATGACAGGTTAGACAGGGCAACACCTTGCTCTGTGAGCTTTAGGAATGGTTACAGCCAGATACAGTGGTCTATTACACATGTTGTACTAAGAATAAATCCAATTATAAATGTAAACTGTAACACTCACATTATAAATGGAACAGTAAATGAAATTGGCAATTTTCAGCTCACCTTTTCCACCGATCGTCACACACACACACAACATGCCACACAGAAATGTCTACAGTTTCAACACCCAGCTAAAATTACAATTAAAACATTAAGATTTATATAAATTCCGTAAGTGGCACACAGTAATAAGTTTAAAATGGCTTAAACATGCTTTATGACATTCTTAAGGTCCTGTTATAGTATCACTGGATGATTTTTCTGAGAAATGACCTGCTGCATGTTTGCTATGCTGATAACTGTAATCAGTGTTATGGCTAGCTCTTTTCTCTTTTGTTCAAAGATATGTATGGTACATGCAGCTGTGAATGTTATGGAAAGCTTACTTGTACAGGTTAGTTACTGTCCTCTTCAGGAAAGCAATTGCACTGCCAGGTCCTTGTCTGCCTTCAGCGCAGGGATGATTGATCAGGTAGATTCAAGATGACACGACTGGATTAATTTCTGCTAAAAGTTAAAGGCTGCCTGTCTCTACAAAGCGCTGGAACATGTTAACTGTGTTGGTTTCAGATTTAACTTCAAGATCTGGCAGGCCTATGAGTCACTCTTCTTTCCTTGGCTAGTGCTCTGGCTCGCTCCTCCCCTCACTGCTTCAGACTGACAGATCCCAGCAGCAAACTCAATGAACCCACATTGTAGGTTATCTGTATTAGTTAACCCACCTTTATGGTGACGTTCATGATGCCATAAATTGATGAAGGCTGGCCGTAAATATGCATTTTTAGGACTGATTTGTCTTTTTATCACTTCTAGTTTTCTTTCGGGCAACCAATTTAATATCACCTTCTGTAGATTTTATCTGTGTTCCATGGTGCTATAGTGTACAGTTTCCTTAGTGTTTAGGCATCAGACCAGCATGTCTACTGGTCTGTGTTATATTCATGAGATATGACAGTACTTATGATGGTACACTGAAAAAAACCCAATCCTGAAATACATTATACAATATAAATGAGAGCATAGTAAATAAACAATAATGGTAAGCAGTAAATAAAAGTAAATAATAATTGTATTATTATAGTGGGACTATGTGCACCAGAGCAACTGAGCGGCTGCAGAGAAGCTGCACCCCAACTATTAGACTTGCGTGTGTTTTTACATCCCCATTTTTTGATTACAACTTTGCCACAAAAGAAAAATCACAGATTCCGCAATCTATCATCTGTAAGCTGCTCATAAAACTCAAGTCATTAAGTCTTTTCTTCATCTTGACCTTCTGATAAAATCAAACATGCTCAAATCACTACACACAATTCACACAAGCACACACACAAGTAGCAGAACACCTTTTGCAAAATTAAACACTTAATTCAAAACCAAACAAAAACCTTATTTAGTCAGCGCATGCCACACACGGTTCATACACATGATTCAGTTTGAACCAGTTACACCGCTGAGCTCAGTCTAAAACACTTCTATCATTTCTGCTTTTCTGATGATATAGAGATTTCAGGTTTCAAACTTTAATATTATCCGAAGGTCTCTCCAGCACCAAACAGTAAGAGCAAACACACGATAGACGGTAAATACATTAGCAAGGACCACACCATCAACAAGACATGACGATTCTGACAAGACGATTTATTAATGAAAAATAATTGGTGTGCGAGGCTTGAAGCTTGCTTGTAGTTCTTCGGCATGCGGTCTTCATTGTGGAGAAGCTTCGGTGGGGTATGGCATCAGTTTTCTGACGTGAGCCGCCATGTGATGAGATATGTGAGCGCGATAAAACATTTCTCACGAGCTTAATTAATTCTCACGCAGTTGAATTCTGTACAGAACAAAAGCTGTCAATCAAAGGAGGTTTGTGTGTGATTGCGTTGAAAATTACCAATCATAAAAGGGCCACTGCCTCCCTTGGTTTCCGCCGCCAAATTGTCAAAAAGTGTTGTTTTATCGCGCTTGTGACATCTGACAGAAATCTGACGCCATAGTAGGGAATCTGCCATAGCATCTTGAATGACGGACCACAAATACTTGCAGTTACTTAAGACATGTTTGAGCGGATCTGAGATCATTGAGATTTGAACAGATTGAGACAGTCATGATCGTGATCCCAGTATTCTGGGATGCCCTGCAGATAGTGGGTCTGATCCTGAAGGAATTTCCAGAGTAATGGACAGGCAGAATTCCAGACGAGGAGAGGGTGATGGTGATGGTGATGGTGATGGTGACGAGATGGAACGATGGGAAGGTTACCTTGTACTGATCGTGAAGGTAGTGGAAACTCTCCCAGGCCAAACGTGGTGGTGAACAGGATAGGTAGTCATCAATGGCGTTGGAATGAGCGGGAAAATGAGCTGTGTGGACAACGTGTTGTTGTGTAATGGAATGCCAGATTAGGTGGAGCATGAACAGCAGATTGAGCAGATCTGAGATCTTTGAGATCTGAATGGATGTAGCAGTGATATGCTTGGGAGGACTGACAGCGGTTCTGGGATGCCATTGCGAGGAAGAGGTGGTGGATCTGATCGTGAATGAGTGTCCGGAGTAATGGACGAGCGAAATGCTGGACAAGGACAGGTGAGGAAACAGGTAATGGTGATGAGATTGAACGTTGGGAGGATTATGTTTTACTAATCATGAAACTGGAGAAAGAGTTAGCACTAGCTTTGGAATGACCAGGAAGGAACCATGGAAGAGATAGTGTGGAGGCTTGCTGGACTTACTCGTTATCTGAACAGCTATTGGATTACATAAAGCTGGATCTCGGGCATGAAGTCAGTGGAGAAGTTTTCAGCTTCTGTTGCTGGGTCTGATGGCGTGGGTTGACGGAAACTCAGGATGTGGACATTTGTCCACATAAATCATCGTTCGATGGATAGAGACGAAGTCCATGCTGGAGATGATGTGGATTGATAACGTTGCTCGTGGATAGCTTTCGGAGCGTGCTTGAGACAACCACCGTATACGAGAGTAAAAGAGGGGGAGAGGGTTAGGTGGGTATTCATAGGAAGGCCGGAAGTCGCTCAGCTGTTACAATAAAATATTGTATGAGTCTGTCTTTAATTCAGTGTGCATCTAATTCACCACTTGTTTTAGTGATTCCCACGGTCTTCTCCCACTAAAATAGCCCAGCTACCCAATGGAGGCTGGTACCAACTCTAGACACGACAAAATCCAAAATGTAAAGTTTTTCTTTATGGATAATATCGATGTTGAATAGACATTGTCTGTTGTCATATAATGCCCTTTCTCTTGTGTTTCTAGAGTTGCTTTTTTACAGACACTTAAGCACGCATCAAGCAAGACAATCTGATAGGGAGTCTGTGTTACTAACCATTTATTTATTTATACATAATAATTCTGGATTAGTGCAGCAGCAGTAAATCTGCACTGTTAGAGCCTTATATTGGCTTTGCACAGCGACCATTAGTTAAGGCATGATTAGGCAGATGAAGGCAAATGTGGCAACATTGGGTCCCATGAAATACAATGAACCTTTATGATTAGAAACAAGCAGATCAAATGTCATACAATATTACAATCTTAAAATAATGTGCATATTATGGTAAATTAAACACAAATGTCAAAAGGGAAATTCTAATGGACACTTGCAGATGAATGGACTTACATTTACATTTCTTAACATTGACATTAACAGTACATGTTAACACAAACGACTGACAGCAGTAAACAGGTTGCGGACTCATCGGCACATTTCTGTTGGAGTTCCTTTTGCATAAAGAAAGTGCATAGAGGTAAAATGTCAATGGATCTTACAGTTCTTGGTCATCATGTGAAGATAAAACACAACAGGAATGTGGTTAGCCCATATTTTGACAGCATGTCTGCCGTCTGTGTGACATGCAGGTCTTTAGAAAATTCCAGTTTTTTAATTAAAAATGTATTCTTGATTTTTAAGAATTGAGCTGATAGCATTTAAAAACTGAGAGGCATAATAGTTCTGTTACAGTAAAACAATTATTTGTGAAACAACAGCAGCATACAACACCACTGTTTGTGTTGTTATTGTGTCATCGATGACGCTGATGCTGCTTACATACGTTGTCTCAATTTAAAGTTATAAAAATGTAGCCAGATAAAATACAGCTTTAACTCATCATTATTACACAATCTACTTCATCACACATCTGTGAGTTAGATCAGAGGAACGCAGAAGCGATAAAAAAAGCAAAGCTCTGATAATCATTCGTAAACACTGAAGTGACTACTGTATCATCCACAGCTGCTGTTAGCACCAGGCCCGTGGGTGTCCAAGGTGACGCTTTTTGTTTCAGGCACCCAGCCAGCAGCGAGGGGTTCAGTATGTGAGAGGACTCAGGATGAAGAGGCGATCCTCCTCCTTCCTGATCCACTTCAGCAGTTTGCTGACAGCAGAGACGGCCAAGGCCTTGGTCCCCAGCGGGCTGAAGCAGAGGTAGAGCTCGAAGCCACTTGTCATCTGCAGGAGGAAGGTAGAACAAGACAAGGGGTGTGACACGGCTGTTGAGTTCAGTATTGCAGTATTTTACTATTGAAACGGTGTTCAAAATAAAACATTTTAGGCAATGTAATGGGGGGATTGAGGTCAGAGTAGATAACTACAGCGGGTCGGGGAAAAAATTGCATAACAGTGCATGAAAAGGGCATATTTAGGCTACTACAGAGTCGCCAATAACAAAATACTCAATGCACAACAACGTCGACCGCACAGATATACAGTCTATACAGTCATCTATATGCATCATTGGACAATGCACATTTGTTACTTCTATATTTTAACTATACTATATACTTACAATACAGTCTACACTATTATATAATACCTAAATGATATTGTACAAATAAACCTTTCTCAAAGCGTTTTTTAATTTGTTATTTAACATTTCTTGGTGCAAGCTACTTTTTCACATTTTTAACAAATTATGCTTTTAAACAGTCGTGGAGACATGTCCACAGCACCCCCACTGTGAATGACACATACCTACAAATCCACAATCCATACCTACAAACTGCTTTCCATTGAAAGTGCAAAACTCTAAATCACATGCTCAGTCCTCAGAACACAGCCACCCCATATTAGCACAAGTTTCTGTGCTTATTAGCGTACAGATCACCGACAAGCACTTCTCCTGATTTTAACAACATTAATCTTGTGACTTATAGTAAAGCGTAATTGCTATTTAACTTCAGCACCACTCTCATACTTTAGGTATGCCAGTGATGGAGAGGAATAACGGAAAAAAGGCAACGTAAAAGGGAAGATGTTCCATGAGATTAAGGCAGCCAGTTGTTAGAGCCAGTAGCTGCAGTTGCTCTCCACCGACTGCAAGATGAGAAACAACTGGCTGTCGCCTGATCGAAAAGATTATTGGCTCTTTTATGTTTTGAACACAAATACCACATTTTGTAGAAAATCCTGACTTTATGTTTTATTATAATATTTAATGCTAGAGTTTAGGCTATATGTTGTGCAGTGAAGGTTTAATCAAACATATCTTGTGTAGTTGATAATAGTAAAGGTTAATTCAGCCATAACTATCGAAACGTGGTCTGGAAACTACAGGTGGATCCAACAGGATGTAAATATTTCTGGGATTACTTGCATATTCTTTCAAGGCTGCTGGAAACTTTTTCTCACAGCACCCTGCTGCTGCTGATCTCGTCAGACAGGGGAACTGCAATATGGAGGATATTCTTGGTCGTAATTTAAATCAAAAATCCAAATTGAGAATTGAAAATGCAACTTGAAATACATGTAAAATGATTATGAAGAAAAGTTAAAGTTAATATGCAAAAACTTCAATGTAAATGCCCAAACTGAAAGCTCAGATTGTAAATATTAAATTGAAAATGGAAATGGAATTTAAAAAAAGGGAAACATCAAATATGAAACTCAAAATGGGAAATGGAAAAGCTTAATTTCAAATATCTAAATTAAAAACGTACAACTACTACTTACTAAATTATTATTTATTTTGCATTTGCACTTTTTGGCGTTTGACATTTTTAATTTTATCTTTTCCATTTGGCATTTAGCTTTTCAAGCTGTATGTAAATGAGGAGGCATGGCCCAACAGCTGGTGGAAGGGTTTGAAGTGGCTGGGGCACAGAGGCAGCTTGTGGACAGCAGAGGGAGCTGGCTGCTAAACAGTGAAATGAAAATGGAGAAAGTACAGAAGGCAGGGTCGGAGTGAGTACTAAAATTTATAAAGCAGCTATTTTAACTCCAAAAGGAGGACACTGCAAAAAAAGTTTGGGAACCACTGGGCTACAGGTTCATACTGTAGTCACAGCATTACCAGTGCAGTATACTATAAGGAATGAAAGATTTAATCACAAGATTTACAGTGTAGACTACTACAAGTTAATCTGTAGGCAGACTATTTGTAAGTAAACTGACCTTTAATATGTTTATGTTTAATGCTAGCATCACAGGCTGTGGTGACTTGGCTGCTGTCAGCTGCTATAGTCCCATGTGGTCCCATTGGCTCAGTCGCTAATTTAACGTAATCTGTCTTCTGTGGAAAGTTAAATCACAAACCACAGCCACTGTAGTTCAGTGTTGTGTTGCTATTCACTACTATGTCTGGGTTTTAGGACGTATTCCTGCAGCACTCTATTGTTAAATACAGACTACAAGCATCTTGTCTCACAATGCCAGGCTTACCCATGCCAGCAAGTTCTCAGTTTCACCACAGCGGTAGAAGGTGCGGAGAGGTCTGGTGGGATGATGTAATCTGCTGTGAAGGTCCTGGTACAACCCCATCACCCTTTCCTGCTCTTCATCAGACCGGTACACTACAGGAAACTCTGGACTGGAGGAAAAGAAACAAAGAGCATCCTGTCAAGTGCATCACTGAGGTTTTACACTCGTTGTTTGAAGCTTTTGGCATGTTTCTTAATGCAAAAACCGCTGACATAAATTCATCACAGGTTCAAGCAAACGTCCTGCCTACCTAGTGTACAGCCCTGAGCTCTTTGATTTGTACAGGAAGTGCCTGAGTTCCCGAATGCCGACCTGCTCCAAAGAATAGCTGGGACATTTAAGCGCCTCCTTCATGGCCTGGTAGGCGCTGCGCTTGCTCAGCCTCTCCAGGAACCGCTGCTTGCACTCGGACATGTTAAAAAAGTCCTCTCGGTCGGTTGAGACCAGGATGAGGCAGAGCTCGGACGCAGGCTCCAGGTAAGAAATGTGAGCGTGGAAAAATCCTGCAGTGTTGAATTTCGGCAGACAAATCGGCGTCCAACCTTCACCCTCTCGAAAGGATGAGGAGGAGCCGACGAGGTTGAAGACAAGGTGCAAGTCTATGTGGTGCAGGAACTGGTCCTTTTTCCTCACCAGAGTAACCAGGCGGTCACCCGCCAGCAGGATGGAGAACACCAGGTTTTTGGCTTTGGCTGCCTGCAGGCTCGATGAGACCACGTCCCTGGCGGAGCTGGCCAGAGGCAGGCAGGTGACGGCGCTGAGCAGCAGGCCGGGATCTCGGTCCAGCCGATGCAGAAGGTTGTCGGTGAGATACTCTGAGCCAGCCAGCAGGCGGCGCAGGTCGTAGTTCTGCTTGTGTTGGAAGATGTGGTTGAGCTGGGTGAGGGTAAGAAGGCTGACGATCTGGTAGTAGATGTACTGCAGCTCCCGAAGCAGCTCCTTGTTTGACTGACAGGTACGAGACACGCCCACCAGGACCAGAGGGCTCTTGGCGAGGAAAACCACTTTACAGCCATCTGACACACAGAATGTTTAAAGTTGACACAAATCCAACATATTTCACAACATCCACATTTGACCCATTTATTCATACTTATCCACATCCTAGAGCCAAAGTATATTCTGACCTGCATGGATGGAGCGAATGATGTTCTTCTCGGCCTCAACGAAGGATACAAGGGCCATCATCACCCCCATGGTGCTGGATAGAGCCTCCTCCGTGCCGTAGCGGGTGTAGATTGGCTTTCCGGCCTCGCTCAGCACAAACACGTGTTTCCTGTGGCTCCTCCATGCTTCGCTGGACACGTCCTCCTCTTTAGTCCTGCTCTCTGATGAAATGTCGTTGTTGTGCTGCTCCTCTATGTTTTTTTCTCCGACCATCACCTCGAGCTCCTCTGCGCACTCTCCTGATTGGTCCAGTTCGGCCTTCCTCCCATCCTCTTCCTCAGCAGTCAGATCCTCAAAAGACTGTGCATGGACGAACATGGCACTCTTCTGACCGGCACCTGCGTTCATAAAGGGATAAATGATGTCAAATGTTCGTCACAATAATGCACGCAAGAATAAATAAGTACGGTATTAAGGCTGTTAAGCTGTAAGCCTAATCGAGACTTTTTTAGTTGTTTTGCATCTGTTGGCCTAGCTCACACTCCCCAGTGTTCCCTATAGAAAAGCTGAGCTTTTGCTATGCACTGCTTTTTAACAGGGGCGGTACTTAACCAGATGTACCTTATTTGCCAATCCATCTCTATTAGCATTTATTTTTTAAATATGCTTTGAAAACACAATACATTTCCCCTTTGTGTGGCTTGTCCAAGTCTTCAAGACTAAACCTTCGACACAAAAGGTGAAATTTATACTTCATCTTAAGTGTTTTCAAACCATATTTTCTGTTATTTTACAAGAGACTTTAAGGATGAAGACTAACTCGGTGGTTTGGCGAATTAACATTTGGTAAATTTCCCTGTGGCTGAAAAAGCTGGCAAATGATAAATGACAAAAAAACAAGAATTGTCCTAGTTTGGGCTACCGCTTTCCAGATCAGCCACAGTAAGAGAAACAAACAAGCTCTAGTCACAGCTAAGAAAAAGAAAGTATGAGAAGAATATGAGAAGTCTCACATGAGTCCGCTAGATAACACGGCACAAATGTTGTGTTTAACTCCAGACTAAGTAGGGCAAATCCAGGAAAAGTTACATAATTTCTCCTGTCAGAGATTTATTCAAGCTGGAAGTGACGGACCTGTGCTGCTGCAGACACGCTTTCACCATGACAAAATACACTTTTTACAGACTTCAGAGATCTTGGGAGAGAATATGGTAGTGTTTCCTTGTCTATTGTTGGTATTCCTAAAGTTTTCTTTCACATAAACTTAAGAGAGATTATTACAGTCTAATCTTACAGAGCTCCAAACTAATAAAGCATTCAGGTGCTCCATGTCAGTTTATTCCCAAGTTTAACACAATAACATTTCACAAACAAAGTAGCATGCAGATTACAGAACAGACACATTATTGTGACGATATGTTTCTGTGCACAAACAGGAAGCACACACACACACACACACACACACACGTATACCAGTATGAGTCCTTCTTATGAGAAGATTATAACGACGACAATGAGGAACATTTTAATTTTAAAATGTATGAACAAGTCATCCTGGTTTGTGTGCCCAAGCATTGCCTAGAAACAGCCGGTCAGTCGAAGGTCTTTTCGTGGAACCCATGACGGAATTTATAGAAAACTATAGTACAATTATGTATTTATAGAAACTCAATAGTAGTGCAGAAATGAGACATGAAAAAGTAACAAAAAGGTTTAATTATGTAAAAAATCAGGACAGTGGATCTCTACTTATTCATGGACTGATGGATGTCCAGCCCAACTGGAAGCTGTTTCTTTCCTGGTGTTGTGTAAACATTATACTTGTGTACTGTAAACATGTAAACATGTTTTGTAATATAATCCCATGGGGGGATGGGCTCTGTGATAGAACAACACTTAACCCTCCTGTTATCCTCAAATGTTCTAATATATTTTATACTTGGGGTCAATTTGACCCCAGCAATTAAAACATCCAGAAAATGATTGTAATTTAAATGTTTCCAAGTTTATGTGTCAGGCACTCTATGTCACTTTGTTGACTACCTAAATACCCCTTTCAATAAAACTACCAGCCACCACCACCCCACCTTTACACATGCAGAATTTAAAAAAATGGCTTTATAATGTTTTTAGGTATACAGTTCTACAGGGGATTTCCCATTGTACAATTGCATATTGCATATCTGGACTGTGCATGACATGCTGCCCCTATTTTGATACCGTATGTATTGTCTGAAGGGACAGCGCCCCACAAAATGCAACTAGACATTCATCCAGCGCCAAGTGGGGACTTGGGTTGTAAAGAAAGGGTAACCACTGGACCCACTTGTCCTGTATCAGCCATAACAACCTAAACAAATGTTTGTAAAATATTCATATGTTTTATACAATCAAACTGACCCCAAGAAATACCGATGTGAACAAAATGTGTGCTGGACGTTGAAAAAATATTACTCAGTTATCCCCATTTAATTAGGAAAAGTCATACAATTTTTACCCAAATAAATTATGTTTATCATTAATTTCAAGACATTGAATGGGGTCAAATTGACCACAAGGATAATAGGAGGGTTAAATACACTGACATTTATTCATACACCCACTTATGCCAGCATCAAGATTATGGAGGATATTCTTGGTCATAATTCAAATTAAAAGTCCAAATCAAAACTTGAAAATGTAAAATGATAATGAAAAAGTTAAGATGAAAATACAAAAGCTTAAATGGAAATGCCCAAACTGAAAATTGGAAATAAGAAAAGGGGAAGAACATGAAACTCAAAATGGAAATGCTTAAATTAAAAGCCTAAATAAAAAGTTTAAAGTATCATTTCTTTTGCACTTTACCATTTGACATTTGGAATGTAAAATTTAAACTTTTCCACTCTGTAATATGGAGCGTGAGATCGGCAGGCAGATTGGTGCAGCATCAGCAGTAATGTTGGCGTCGTAACGGACCCTTGTGGTGAAGAGGGAGCTGAGCCAGGAGGCAAAGCTTTCAATTTACGTTCCAACCCTCACCTATGGTCATGAGCTTTGGTAGTGACCGAAAGAATGAGATCGCAGATACAAGCGGCCAAAATAAATTTCCTCCGCAGGTCGGCTGGGCTCACCCTTAGAGATACGGTAAGGAGCTCAGACATCCGGAAGGAGCTCAGAGTAGAGCTGTTGCTCCTTTGCATCGAAAGGAACCAGTTGAGGTGGTTCGGGCATCTGACTAGGAAGTCTCCTGGACGTCTCCCTTTACAGGTTTTCTGGGCACGTCCAACTGGCAGGAGGCCCCCGGGGTAGACCCAGAACACACTGGAGGGATTATATATCTCATCTGGCCTGGGAACGTTGTGGGGTCACCCAGGAGGAGCTGGAAAGTGTTGCCAGGGAGAGGGACGTCTGGACAACCCTGCTTAGCCTGCTGCACAACACGGCCCCGGATAAGGGGAAGAAAATGGATGGCTGGATTTAACTTTATTCATTATCATTTTTTATTTTATTTTTGGACTTTTAATTTTAACTATAGCCTCATTATTCCTACTAGTGTAGTAAAATACTAATCCTTTTTTTTTTTTTTTTTTTTTTTTTTTTTGGTCTTTAAATTTGGGCTATGACCAAGAAAGTTGTCAATATAAGAAGTCCAGACCGACCCACAGGCTTTGAATTAAGCACGC
>JAVQJL010097862.1:0-70949 GCA_036024295.1 Nannoperca obscura
TGCACACAGCTGTGTGCCCATCAACCAGCAGGTCATGTGTTCGACCCCCGACTCCCCCGGTCACCTCCCCACTTGGAAGTCGCTTTGGATAAAAGCGTCTGCTAAATGTAATGTAAAAATGTATGGTGTTTAAATGTGTGTCTGAGGGGTAACTATATACTGTGATTGTCTTGCACAATTAAGCCTCCTCTTTTCTTATATTAAGATGTCTTAAAATGTAACATGGTCTTCTGTAACTGCATTTTTGGTATACTGGTTGCACTGGATGTTTTGGTTTTGCTAGGTTTATTTTACTGTTGTAAATAAATGTACATATATTGTGCATCAAGGTTTGGAGGGAACCCTTTCAAGAGGTATAACACAAAAATGCTCATGATCCCTACCTGGACAGCAAAATAGCCAGAGACTTTTTCCAGTCTGAAAAGATGCTGTTGAACTCTGGAAACGGGGAAACATACTGCTCGTCCAGAAGCCCCGACCACCACTGGTCCTATATTCTGGGTTTGGTTGGCAGCCTTGCTTAGCTGCAAACGGAAGAGCTCACCCAAATATTAAGCAAGCTGGAAGAGAGGAAATGTGCGTGGGTGTGAATGTCTGGACTTTTTGATGGTCAACAAAAGGTTAAAAGGAAACTTTGAAAATCTGAACAAGCCTTCAACCCACAAATCCGTCCTTTGTACTATTGTCTTCTGTGTTTTTGTGTTGCTTATTCCTTATGTCATTTTGTATACTGTCATTTTTGATTTGATCATGTGCTTTCTTTATATAAATTGCTTTGATGTGTGCTGAAGTACAAGACCCTATCAAATCTTAGATGTCGTATTCTTGTCCGCAGGGTTGCAGCATTACTGAATAGATTTCCAGCATGTTGAGACTGGTTAATATAGCTTAAGCAGAGAACAAATTCACCTATTATTGTGTAGCTGGAGGAAATATGGCAACTTTCAGCACTGTGTATTAGTGTGTGTGTGTGTGTGTGTGAGCGAGAGATGACTAAATGATTAAACTTAACAATACATCAAAGACATTTGTTCATTTTGGACCTCTGCATTATCTACCTGAAATTAACTCAGACATGTCGCAGTATTGTCACTATTTTCAAGATAAGTTGATTTCACATTATTCAGAAAAAAAAGAGAGAGAGAAAGAAGTGAAACAAACTGTGATCTAATTTCCTTTTAAAACATTTCATTTCCCTTTTTTCCTTTATTGAACCATAGCAACATACATACACACATCTTTCAGCAACCAGATACATGCTGCACTATAAACAACATTTACATTTATATTAAATAGGTAAGTAATAATGAATGTAAATATAAAACTATATTTAACAGTAATGGCTCTAAAAATATAAATCCAATACACAATCATTTAAAAAGATAAACAATTTAAGGTTGTCGGGGACTCTGATACAGTAAAGTACATTTATGTTTATGGTTACCCTTAGATAGCTTAGGCCAATCCTTACTTTATATATCCTAGAGGTTTAATTCTATACAAAAGCCATTTATATTAGAGGAAGACCTATAAAACAGAACTTTGTTTGCCAACCACCCTAAAACCTCAAAAAGAAGAAGCAAACGCAGCAACCTCGTGCGTCATTGCGTGTGACGTGGGGCAACACCAGGAAGTGAAACAAGCGGCTAACTGACTAGCTCGGGGCTAGCTAGTAGATATGAATCTATATCTGTGTATTTTAACAGGCTGGAACAAGACGGTAAGACAAGACAAGTTGACTAGGAAAGCGCGCTGCTTTAACTTCAGTCAAGTGGTGAAATATGTGCAAAGCTAGTTGCCAATGAGGTACAACAAAACGTTAATGTAGTTTAGTGGACTAGTGGTCAACAGTCACCCTACAGTGTACCAGCTAGTCTCCGAGGTGTTTGTAAGTACTTGACTGTCTTGACCATCCCACCGTAGTTAAACGGATAGCAAATGCTGCACGTTAAAGGGGCAATTCACTATAAAACATTTCTAATGCTAAGAGAGAAGCTGAGCAGTAGTGGAACAGGTGCTGTGGGGTATGTGGAGATTTGAAAGCGGCTCTAAACCCCACATCATCACAATTGGCTTATCGCAGATATAGTATTACACTTACATGTGTATATGTCAACATAAATAAAAGAAAGAAAATGTTTGTGCTTCCCTAAAAAGTACTTGAGGTAATTTAGAAACGGTTGCTACCATTGTTTACAGTAATCTGTATAACGTGGAGTATCATAAGACAAATGAGTCCTTATTGCTGGTGGTTTATATAAAATATGGGATCAAAAGTTGTATTGTTAGTCGATTAAGCGCTTGATGAACAGAAAGTTAATCTGCAACTATTTTGGTAATCGATTAACCATTTAGCAAAACCAAAAGCAGAAATGCCAGATTTCCTGGCTCCAGCTTCTCAAATGTGAGGATTTCCTTTTCATTTGCCCACATTGTCTTACATCGTTGTAATCTAATTATCTTTCCATTTTAGACTGTTGGTAGAACAAAAGGAGGAAACTGAAGGTGACATCTTGGCCTTTATGGAAACTTGATCATCATTTTCACTTCATCAGAAAGAAACCAACAGTCTGAAACCGAAAGATAGACTATTTACAATGGCACTGAATGGAGAATAAAGCAAGTTACCACATTTAAGAAGTTGGAAGGAGGTATTTGACATTTGTTTGTCACTTACTTTTAAAAATAATCCATTTTAATTGTTTCAACACTAAATGTATAGTATTGTTCCTTAAAAATGATTCAGCTTGATTGTTAACATACGTTTGTTATGTAATTTTAAACTAACTGATGAATTAACTAATTATTTCAGCATTAGAGAATCTACAATGGGCCAACGAAGGAGACTGGCAGCTGTGAAAAACCCAGTGTCTCAGGGAGTCTCTGGGGCTCCTGCAGAGGTTGCCAGGGTCCCCGGCAGGAAGCACAACATCTGCATGGTGTCTGACTTCTTCTATCCGAATATGGGAGGAGTAGAAAGCCACATATACCAGCTATCCCAGTGTTTGATTGAAAACGGGCACAAGGTGGTGATTGCCACCCATGCCTATGGCAGGAGGAAGGGTGTCCGGTACCTGACCAACGGACTGAAGGTCTACTACCTCCCCCTGCAGGTGATGTACAACCAATCCACAGCCACCACCTGCTTCCACAGTCTCCCACTGCTGCGCTGTGTGTTTGTAAGGGAACGCATCACTGTGGTGCACGCGCACAGCTCGTTCTCTGCCATGGGCCACGACGCACTGTTCCACGCTAAGACTATGGGCCTTAACACGGTACGTGACTTATCACGAGCCAGGCCTCAAAGTCACATGGTGTGATTATATCACTCTGCTACGCATAATCTGCCGACACAAACCTGAAAAGTGTTATCATTTACAGGTGTTCACCGACCACTCACTCTTTGGCTTTGCTGATGTGAGCTCTGTGCTGACCAACAAGCTTCTGACCGTGACGCTGTGTGACACCAACCACATTGTGTGCGTGTCATACACCAGCAAGGAGAACACGGTGCTCCGTGCAACACTCAACCCAGAGATAGTGTCTGTTATTCCCAACGCTGTTGACCCGACGGACTTCACCCCCGACCCCTCCCAGCGCCAAGAAGACAGGATCACTATTGTTGTGGTCAGCCGTCTTGTCTACCGCAAAGGTACAGAGAAGCTGCTGTGTTTAAGCCCAAATGTTCGAGTCATTCGCACCTAAATATCTGCTCCAATTACAGGGATGGTGTTATAGTGAGAAGACTACGTTATGATAAACTTTGATATTTTGGCTTATATAAGCTTTTCACAGATATATCAGTATGGGCATAAATGTCAGCTGATTAGAGGAGTTTGTCTTTGCCACTGTCGCCTGGTGTATTATAAATAAAATAGAATTGAATTATGGTGGTGCTGATTTTATTTTAAAAACTCAAATATTAATATCAATATCTGTATCAGCCACAAACATTCAGTTGTGACTTCGTTGTCAAAGCCAGTTTTTTTTTTTCTTCAGGAATTGATCTTCTTGGTGGAATAATCCCAGAGCTCTGCCTCAAACATCCAGATCTGCATTTCCTGATTGGTGGAGAGGGACCAAAGAGAATTGTGCTGGAGGAAGTGAGAGAGAAATACCAATTACATGACAGGTACTGCTAAGAGTTTTTATGATAGGGTTTGACATGTTTGACACCAAGTATTGAAAGAAATGCTATAAAATGAAACCACACTAGCTGCACATTTATTTATTTATTTATACACAAATAATTGTGGTTAAGCAGTAATTTGTATAAACATGCATGGAGCTGCTGCTTTAGCTGCGTTGTAAATATCCAGGCATTAACCTGTGACATCTGTCTGGCGTTATTATGTGCCTTACTTCTTTGAACTGCGTCCCTGCAGGGTGCGTCTGCTGGGAGCTTTGGAGCATAAAGATGTTCGCGGGGTTCTGGTGCAGGGTCACATCTTCCTCAACACATCTCTGACCGAAGCGTTCTGCATGGCCATTGTAGAAGGAGCCAGCTGTGGGCTGCAGGTTTGTTATCATTCGTTTCTTAGTTTCTAAGAAATGTTAAAGCTGCATTTTCTGTGTTTTCATTTCATGCTGCCACTTGTCCTATCTATTTATGTCTCTCTCTCTCTCTCTCTCTCTCTCTCTCTCTCTCATCCCTCTCTCTCTTATCCCTCTCTCTCTGTTTTATTGTTCTGTGCCCGACATCCAGCTGTATCATGTCGCAACACAAAGCAAAGTCAACCATTGATTTCTACAGTTTATCCAATGTATACTACATGTTTAAATAATGAAATGAACTGTATTGCATTTAGCGTGACCCAGCTGGAGATGTGACAGATTTCCTGTGGGTGTGTGCTCGTAGGTGGCTGCTGCTCAACTCCATCTCATAGCACTTCCTAAAAAAGATCATTTTTGTTATGCATTAGGGAAAACATGGTAGAGGCAACAGGAAGCGAGATTGCTGTCCATGTACAGTACATAGATACATTAAACAGAACTTGTTAACAATAATAGACGGGGGAGTGTGGTGTCGTCTGGTGTGTCTAGAGAGGAATAGAGAATAGGCTTATCAGGAACTATATATAAAATGACATTGACAGTGTAATGCAATATGATCATAGGAGGACACTTACTGGTCAATGCGGTGCCCATTTCCACCTGTGGGGCAGAGAAAATCAATGATGAGAAATGTGTCATTCGTCCAGTTTTGATTATCGCAACGTTCTTTCTCTGCGACCAGAGCAAGTCAACCACAATAATATCAAATCAACCAGCCCTCTCTGTATTTTTTTTAAATTTTTCATTAGGAGTTAAATGAGAGCCCCGATTTAACGTCCTGTCATTCAATGCTTGTGCACTGTCCGAAATTATATGAGGCTCTAACTTAAATAATGACAAACATGAAAATGTATCAAATACAATAAATGTGGCAAATATAATGTAATAAATGTGCTGTCATGTCTGAATGAAGGCATAAGGAACGTTAATGCAAAAGCCACCTACGTCTGAAGCCAGCAACGTTTCGTATTCCATGTCTGAAGTATTAAATATTTTTCTTTTAAAAGCATTTGAAGTATCATAGAGACGGATTGCTCATTAAAGAGTGTCTAACAATTAGATACAAATCTTGTTTATGTTGACCTACAATGTACTGTGGGGTCTGTCAGTGCACCCTCACATCCCTTTCGGGTGTGGTTTCAGATGAAACCGACTCTTTTAGCCATTTGAGCTAGTTCTGCTTTTCAGCTGTTAATTTACTCTTTAGACATGGTGATGCAAAACCAGTTGCTTTTTTTGTATGGTAGGGAAAGCACCTTAAAATCTTGAAAGTGATTCTAAAACAGATAATGTTGTAGTACTCACATGTTGACGGGGATTTGTGTGTTTGTGTACGATGTGTGCATCCACTTTTTGTTTTCCTTCTCAGGTGGTTAGCACCCGTGTGGGGGGCATTCCTGAGGTGTTACCTGAGGACTTGATTACCCTGTGTGAGCCCACCGTGCGGTCGTTGTGCGCCGGCCTGGAGGCAGTCATCGCCCGGGAGCGCTCTGGCTCCGTCCCCTCCCCCGCCTCCATCCACGCTTCTGTTCAAAACCTCTACACCTGGAGAAATGTGGCCGAGAGGACTGAAAAGGTAGGTTTCACCAACACCAAAACCTGCCGTTTCATTCAGTCGTTTTCAGCTTTAGTTTGGATTTTTTTAAATGTAAATTTAAATGTGCTGTTAAAATGTGGACTTGCATAGTTTGCTTATTGACAAGATGTGTTGTGACTTGCTGTGTGTTGACATGCACTTTACTAACCGGTTTACAGTCATCTTAAATCCTGTTTCTCAAATGTGATGTACATGAAAAACCAGACTTCTGTAAGGGAGACAGGGAATTAGAATGACGGTTTCAGGAGGTTGATACTGATATACATTTTTGGGACTTGAAAAAATTGGATAACTGTATCAGCCATTTATTTAAAAAAAAATGTAAATCCTAACTGTTACAATAAACACCCAACAACAACAACAACAAACAAACAATCTTGTTATGGATCACTTTGATTTATTTTTTTAGGAATTGTGAATGTGATACATACTGAGCAGGACTACATCACTCTCTGGTGGACAAACTCGATACCAATGGATCAACAATAAGCAGATACTGGCCGATATATAGTGACATGGCCAGTTAATCAGTCTAGCTTTAATGTTTACATGTAGCCGTGTTTCTACTTGTAAACGTGTGTTTTTGTACAATATATGACAACACGGAGCGCCTCGCTTTGACAAAAGAGTGGACGGATAAAATGAAATAAATAGAAAATAATGTAATTAATTTGAATCAATTCTTACTAAAACTGAAGCTGACACTTGAGTAGCCTAAGTCAGTTTCCCCAGATGAACAGTTGACTATCTGTAACATTTCAGACACCTTTGCACTGGCGCGTGCGCACAAGCAGGCCTCAGCATCTTGTATCACTAATACAGTTACAATAACAACGCTGTGCTTTCAAAATAAGACAGGCGCTAGGGGAGCAATCTGATTACTGACCTGATGGATGCATACATAGATACAGTAACCTGGTTACTACAGTGCATGTAAACATGTTTTCTGAGTTCACGGTAACCTGATTCATATGTTTCCCCTCTGTGCATGTAAATCCACTGATGGCTCACACAGCTGAGGCTGGTGTGATTGAGCTTCACACTGAATAACTGATGGTGAACCGTTGATTGACTGATCGTTGTGTTTCCCCTCTCAGGTGTATGACCGAGTGGCTGGAGAGGAGGTGCTTCCCCTGGACAGACGGTTACGCAGGCTGAGGGCTCACTGCGGCCCCGTGGCTGGCTCCATCTTCGCGTTTATTGCTGTTTTAGACTTCCTCTTCCTGCTGCTTCTGAAGTGGTTGGTGCCAGATCGGGTCATGGACGTCGCTGTGGACGCCAGTGGCCCTCACAGACTGTGGAGGCAGGGACCAAGCAGTAAAGTCAGTGCCGTGAAGCGGGCAGCAGACACAAAAAGCTCATCATAGTAATCAGCCTATACCTCTGCCTCACTGACAGCTGCTTACATGGTGTTACATGTCCTCTTTATGGTGCCGACTGACATTTGGAACTCGCCTACTGAATGCTGAATGTGCTTATGGTGACGCCATACATTGTTTACATTTATTTATAAAAAGGGACTTTGTGTGAAAGCAACAATTAAGACTTCGAAGGAGGTTTTTTTAATATATATTTAATGATTAAAAAGGAAATTTGTTGTATTCCATGGAGCTTTAAGAAGCACTGTTATACACGGTATAAACTGCACTGAACAGAGGGAGTTAAAGGGCTGGTCAGTTGTGCACTTGTGGAAAATAAATGGCAGGAACGTATTTTCAGTCAGATTCAAACCTTATTTAGAACAACGGTTTTGTTGTTAAAATGAACTGCTGTACATCTGGGCAAATTGCTTTATTTGTCCTGTTTTGATATCATGAACTGAACTATTCATATTTATATCAAATCTGGGAGTTTTTTCACATGATGGCGTGACTCCCACACAATCCACTGTGGAAAATAAAGCGTACTTTATAGAGTTTCATCTGTTTTCACATATCATTTCATTTAGCTTGTCCACGGCATTGTAGCAGGTTTACATGAGACGGTACGCCCAGAAAGACATTAGACGACTACTTTCTTAGTTTTGCAAAAGAGATGGCTCTGTGGAATGAAGAGTGCCAGACAAAACACAGAGGAGCTGTGAAACGGGGGGTGATAGAGATTGGATAGTGTGGCTTTATAAGCCTAACAATGGGAATTTGCATAGCGTCGTGATTGGAGGTTGGAACGTTATATCATGCCTGCAAATAAAACCTTGTTATGTGAGTTCATACAGAGAGAGCTAAAACTGAAAATAGTTATTATATTATAATAGTAATTATTATGTATAAATGTGCATTGTCTAAACAGATGGGTAGGTGTGTGTCTACACGTAGAGCTTATTTTAGAGCAATATAAGGAGCTGTGGACGACTCGCCAGAATACATTTTGGAGGAAGTTGATCTGTTTGTAATTACATTTAGATTTTTTTAAGTGACACACAACGCTGAGAATTTGTTGTAACAGAAGATAATGCACCTCAACAGAGATTTAGCAAAATAAAACACAGTAAACTGCTTGTTTCACCCAAATATCTAAAGTTTGAAACTTGTCCAAGCCTGTGTTGTATCTGTTTGTGTTTTAAGGTGCAATATCAGTACAGGCCCGTCCTGACTACCATTGTTATGCACATACTGTAGACTATATCCATGGACTGGGACGAGGGTGGGCGGGAGGTGGCAATGTGGGGGAGGTGGCCAAGGACCCAGATAAGAGGGGGAGGAAGGCCGTTTTCAGGTTTGTGTATACGACTGGGCGAGCTCGAGTCCTGGACAGTCCCGGAGGAATCTGCTGCTGTTTCGTTTTCATCATGGCTGCTGTTCAAACAGAGGGTTCCCTGTACTCACAACCTTGGCAGAGACCCTTGGACATCTATGGGGGGTTAGCGTGCAACTCACTGATGGCTGGTAAGTTTTTATCGTTGTCTTTTTGGCCCAATCAGCTCATTTTTTGTTGTGTTGTGAGAGAAACACAACTGGATTACATTTGTTACATGAGCACATGTACAGACTTTCCAGCAAGTGTTGTTTAGCTTTGCACGTCTTTGCATTAAGCAACAAATTGAAAGTATGTTTGTAGTTTTTTGGTTCTTAAAAGCAACATTTTTGCAGATTGGTTGAGAACTGAAAACTTTGCATGTTAAGAATGTTTACGGGGCTCTGCAGGAGCCAACAAAGAATTTTGGTGTTTATGGTTGGGATGACCTCGAAAAGCCACAACACATATTCAAATTAGGTTATCTTAACATTACAATGGACGGAGAGCAAGAATGTGGAGACCTTCCTGATCTTATTCTCTGTGTCTCAGACTCCTGGTCGGACAGAACTCCTCTCCATGAAGCTGCCTACCAAGGCAGACTGCTACACCTTAGAAGCCTCGTCGCTCAGGTAAATATAATATGGTTATTTCTTCATGGATGTATGTATAGACATCACACATCCAAGAAAACATTATCCTCTCTGATCTCCCCTGCAGGGCTTCCATGTAGACACACTCAGCATGGACAGAGTCTCTCCTCTCCACGAAGCTTGCCTTGGGGGCCATTATGCTTGTGCCAAGTTCCTGTTGGACAGTGGTGCAAATGTAAGAACAAGACGGGCTTGTTTTTAGGGTGTCGTCGATGTAAATGTGGAGTAACGACTGAAACAATCTTAAAAAAAGACAAGAAGTCTTACCAGAAGTGTTTTGGGGTTGTTGTTTTTTTTTTCACAAAAAGGACAGATGTAAGATCAAACCTGAGGTCCAGGGAGAGAAACTCCATGTTGCACATGAGTTCAAATATTTCAGAATTAGAGTTGCTGAAATTCACACCTTTACTTTAAAAGAAACAAGTAAAGAATGTTGTGAATACAATAAAAGCCTATTCAGATAGTATAGAAGCAAGCTTTAAAGGTCTTCGCCATCATTGTCACACTGATTTCTGAAATAATTTGGTAAAATATGCAGATTCGTTTTTAAAATACTTAATAACTCATTCCATCCATTCGGACTGAATTAAGGAAAAAAACTACAAGCAGGTGCACTGGAGCTGTAAATACATGTGACTGCAAAACACCAGTAAGGAAAAGTTCATTTGGCCAATCAGATTTTTCTTTCAGAGCATCACATGGCTGGAACACACTTCCAACTGATTTGAGTGATTTAAAGGGGAACACACATCAAAGTCTGTCAACAGGTCTTGGGTAGTACTACTGCATGTGTATAAAGCCTGATAAATTGACTCAAGTGATGTCATTTGAGTCAGACAAAACAACCTAGGGCTACATTAGATGTTGCCAGCATAACACACTCGAATCTCCAATCGAACTCAGCAGATGAGTTGCATTGTGGGTAATGTATGCACCAGGCTCTGACGAATTAGAAGAACGTGTGGAATACAAATCCATTGTGACACTTTTTCAAACTATCCATCAGTGTCTATATAGTGTAACAGTGTACGTGCCATATTTGATGTATAATGTCGGTTTGTGTGTGTGTTGACATCGTGTGCTTGTTTGTGTTGTATGTGTGTTGTCCCTGATAGAAAAATAAATGAATAAAATATTCGAAGTAATGTGTGATCATTACCTTTCCTTTCACATCCCGTCATAGGTGGAGGCCGTATCAACAGATGGTGCCACACCTCTCTTCAACTCCTGCAGCAGCGGGAGTGCTGCTTGTGTCAGGCTCATCTTGCAGCACAATGTCTCCATCCACACCCCCTACCAGCTGGCATCTCCCGTCCACGAGGCTGCTAAGAAAGGTGTGCGTGTGCGAACTTGCATCAGTGTGAAGACGTCACACAGATTCTCATGCTGCGCCGTTTCTCCATCAGGTCACAGAGAGTGTCTGGAGCTGCTGCTGGCGTATGGAGCTCATATCGACATGGAGCTGCCTGTGGCGGGGACGCCGCTGTATTCTGCCTGCACTGCGAACGCTGCGGCCTGTGTAAGGGTGCTGCTACACTCAGGTAATGTAATCTGCGAACTCTGCAGTGTAAGTCAGGAACAATCAGAAGTCACAGAGAGCTGTGTATCCCCATAACAGGGAAATCTATGGAGTGGAAAATTTGAACATCTGAGCCACTCAAGTTCTTTTTAAGTTAAATATCCCAGAGAACTGAAAAACCACCAACGGTAAAGGGAAGCACAGAAAAAGAGGCACGTTTCTCTGTCTGTTGCCTACAACATGTTGATAATGTTGGTAATCTGAATACTAACTCCCAGCAACAAAGTGATCCATTCACTCCTATTCTCTGTGCCAACATGCACCATGTGAAGGGACAGAATACATGTAGCATAGTCCATAGTGTCAAGACAGACTGGTTTGTGTTGTTTGAAATTATAGTCTATAAATTGAATCAATAGAACAATTTAGAGCTGCAACAATTAGTCAATTAATTGATAGGAAATTAAGCAGACACTATTTTTCATTAGCAATACCAAACATTTACTGGTTCCAGCTTCTCAGATCGGAGGATCTGATGCTATTTTTTGTCATACGTGACAGTAATGCAATTGAATATCATTTCAAGGGTTCCCCCGGGGCTGTGGGAACGTATAACAACATTTCACTACACTTTTCTGACATTTTGTAGACAAACAATTTAGAAAGACATCTGCAGACAAATTGACAGTGAAAATAATCATTAGCTGCAGTCCTGAAATAATTCAAAACAGTTGATTTCCTGTTGCTCCCATTTTGAGCTTTAATTTTCCATGTGAAGAGGAAATAAGTCTTTCACAGTTCAGAGCAGCACATCATTTTTATGGCACGTTTAGATATGTCGATCTAATTTGCAGAGCTGTAAGACCAAGCTGCAAATCATAAAAAAAATGATGTATGTGATAATTTCTATTTCTTTAATCTATTCACTATTTTTTGATGAATCACCAGTTTTCACTCTGTTTAGTTTCTTAATAATTCTAACCACAGAGAGCGGGCCATTAACCATTTCTGTGTGTGGGTGCACATGCAGGAGCCGACGTTCGAATAGGATGTGGGCAGGACAGTCCTTTACATGCTGCAGTTCGAGGCGGAGGGGCAAACGTCGTGGATCTTCTGCTGGACTTTGGGGCTGATGAGTGTTGTAGGAACGAGGAGGGAAAGACTCCTCTGGATCTGTCGTCGCCAAACAGCGCAGTTAGAACTGCTCTGCAGAAAAGAGGTGTGTTGTGGACACTTACATCCACATGTGATCTGCTATCTTCATTTTATTAATTGCATGTTATTGTGTCCAATAAAGCATTTTGAATTGTTAGAGCTGTTGATATAACAACTCTCCCCTCTGCCTCTCCTGCCTGTCCAGGTCTCTGCTCTCTGTCTCAGCTCTGTCGATTATGTATTCGCCGAAGTCTGGGAAGAAGTCGTCTCCACGGAGCCTCCAGCCTCTTTCTTCCTCACAGTATCAAGGACTTCCTCCTCTACCAATGAGACGTCTTTGCCCTGCTTGCGTGGCTCTGTGTGCCACGTTTACTCATTTGTCCGTCACATTTGTGCCTTTTCACTGACGATCAAGGAAAGTGGGGAAAACAAGACATCCACATTCAGAGAACGAGACCAAGTTTTGTCAGTCATCTGTATTTTATAATACGTTTGCTTTTAATGTTTATAATAATTGCCATTTACGTACTCAAATTTAATATTTTGGATACAAGCGCGGGAAGTTCAGAGACTGTAATGTATCAGGTTTTGTATTTTTATACTTTTAAAGAAGTGCTTTCCATTTCGTGTCCAAGTTTGAAAAAGAATAAAACCTGGGGGATGTGGAGATGAAGTGTAGTGAGCTTACCAGATCTCTGTAGCTCGCATAACACACCTGAATCCCAAACAGAACTGTCTTTGGTGACGTTGCATTGTGGGTAATGTAGGTGCCAGGTTTTGACAAGGAAGAAGAAAGTGTGGAATATGAATAATGTTATTACTTGTTCAGCAGCATTGGTTTTTATTAAAACATATTAAAGGAGTGCTCATTTAAGGTAACACTTTAATATTGTCATGCAGGATCTCACAAAATATGTATAAAGTGTACATTTCTGTATCCACAGAGAGTTAATACTGATGATGATAGTAATATTTTGTATTTTGATTACATTTGCAGATCTGTGTTAGAAAGCTTGCCTGGTGCTGTCATGACTCACTGCATACAGAACTGACACTTAAGATAAGAGAAGATATGGTAAGACATCCATATCAGTGCTAAGGGGACAAGTCCACACACCAAGCTGTCCCGCTGTTTGTGTGTAAACAAACATGTCTTCATGTTTCCATAGTGATTTCATTCAGCCGTTTTGGTTGGTTTTCCCATGACTTCAGAGATAAAATGATGTTTCTGTTTAAGTCTTTACTGGCTCCTAATTCTCAAATAGGTGTGCAGGGCACTGTCCAGTCACTATTTTATATTATTTAAACTGTGTGCGATATTTCTTAGCCTTAAATATTTGTATTGATTTCTAATAACAGTAATGAAGAGTAAGTTGCAGCCATATGCTCTAATGTATGCCGTAGTTAACGTGCTGTTTTTCAGTTTCTGGACTGTTTTTCTTCTACACTTCTACAAATATCTTGACAGCTAGTTATAAGAATGCATGCTTGCAGGTTAAAGGGTTACAGAAAATAGCTCTTTTGCATTAAATGTCAAGTTCATTCCCATATTTTGTAAATATATATTATATGTTGTTATTCTCTTTTGTAGACCACATACTCACCCATCCCACTGAACTTCCTACAATAAAATCTATTGACCTGAGGTCTCTCCTGCCTCTGCTGACCCAAACGGGTTTGATTTTTCAAAGACCCCGTCCTTTATTGTACTGTAACTCACATGAGTAATTGACAGACTGTGAATAAGGATACCGGACACAACCTCCGACCTCATCCCGGTAGTGGAGATGAGTTGTGGGACGTGTTTTAAATTTGATGGACTTACAAAATCGGTATAAAACAAACGGTATCGGTGAGGGACATGCCCAGCATGTGTAGCGTTGTCAAATCTGACACACAGAAAACAATAAAGCATTAAAGAACAAGGCAACTTTTTTTTTTTTAAATACCCTAAAAACAGCGGAAAGACAAAAAGGAACTGAGGCTGGTGTGCCTCAAGGGGTATTCGTTCAAAAGGTCACCTCAGCTGAGACCTAAATAATCTTGTTTGATCTGATTTAAGCTGACATTTCTTTTCCTGTACCCGTGAAATAAATAATACCACTTAGAACAAAATGTCCACAATCTTTCACTTGTGTCTCCATCTTGTAAAATGACCTTTGAAGGTGAGGGCACATTAGATTAAACTTGGATGTTGACATTTTCTGTGAATCATGCACAGTTCTCAGTGGATTTACACTGAGGGTCCAGGTTACATACAAAGACAAAGTCCAACCCAATAAAAAAAAAATGAGCTCCTTTCACTTGTGTTTCTCAGCAGGAAATGGTCAGATATTCTGCAGGGCCTTTCACTTGACTGACACATATCTGACACACTGACAGGCTGTCCTCTGTGATACAAATCAATTCAGCTATAAGTTTTATATTTGTATTCATTGAGATTTAACAGCTTAGAGTTTACAATCACAAAAGTGCCAAGCAGAGAGGGTCATACATCACAAATAAAGTTTAATCGTAATAAACATCCAGATATTGTCAGCACATATTTGTGGTAAAGACGATACAAAACAACAAATTAACACAGCAGTTCTGTAAATTGCACATGATTAACATCACTGTCATACCATGTGAGCACACTGTTAAATTGCTGTAAACAATATATTACTAGAGTTTAAACAATTAGACAATTTATGAGTTTAAAGCAATGCTAGCTGCCTTTTCGAGGCTGTGCACAGTGGTGCAGCGGTGCTTTGAGCTACATGCTAATGTCAGCATGCTAACATGCTCACTTAAAGTTTACATGAATTTAAATAACCAGGTTACAGAGAGAAACCAGGTGACACAGGTAATTGGACAATATAACAACAGGCCACCATCTTAATTTAGTGTTAGCATGCTAACGTGCTAATAAGTATTAAATACAAAGAACACTTGTGGCTAATGGGAATGTCATTAGTTTTGCAGGTATATGGTCATAAACCAAAGCATTGGACATTTTTTATCTGCTTTTATCACTTTGAATGGAATTATTTGAGGTTTTTGGGCTGTTGCGGCAAAACGAGGCATTTAAAGTTCACCTCAGGCTTTGGAAAACTGTGATTGTATTTTATGACACTTTTTAGACAAAACAATGAATCAATTATTGATACATTTTACACATCAACATTAACAAAATCACAAAACTGTATACAGGAGTAAACTTCTAACCAACATAACATTAACTTACATAACATTTAACAGACACATCTCTATGTACAAAAAATGTGACGTTTGACAGTTTTACTATGTTCATTTTATGAATCCCTCAAATGTCAGAGGGACCTTCTGTGTCCAGCAGATAAGTGCAAATACACACTGAAGCTGACGTCTGGATGTTTCCACTGCAAATGACAGTTGAGCAAATCTGAATTTAGTCATTTAAAGTGATACATGATCATTTTACATCTACGCAGCTTTTGGTTTAACACCAAAACAGAATTGATAATACACAGAAAACTATCAAGACATTTTTCTTCTATTACATTTATTTGTCAGGGAACATTCAATATTAATCTCAAGCATTTAAAAAATATATTTTGTCCCGGTGTTTGTAACGAGTCACTTTACATCCGCAGTGACTGCGTTTGTCTTTCAACAAACAGTTATTATTATTTTTTAAAGCAAAGATGAAATGTCTCTGACAGACGCCTTGAGTCTTCCTGCATCCTCCCTTATTTCCACGGCTCTGACTGGAAAGTTGTAGGCAAAAAAATAACATTTCATGGTGTTTTGTTTAAGATGGTTTGACAGCAAGGATGTAGGATTGTAACAGCATCCATTCATCACACTGAAGTCCACTGAAACCAGTGTGAGGCAAGACGTTCGACATGACTCCAATCCTGCTAAAGCACAGGCGCTATGAAGTTTCTGAAAACGCACATGCTTTCAGACGGTGGTTATGTTTGTACTCCCGCTGCTCTGACTGTACAACCGTCTGGGAGAAGTGCAGCACAGGAGCTGCTTGTTGAAGTGTTTGCTGAAGCTTTTGCTCATCAGGTAGAGGGCAAACGGGTTCACACAGGAGTTGGTGAAGGCCAAAATGCGAGCACACACGCTGGCGATGAAGTGGCCCAGCGAGGTGTCCACCTGGTCGTAGTGGTAGGAGCGGTACAGGTAGATCACGTGACTGGGGAGCCAGCAGACAGCAAACAAGCCGACAAACACCAGCACAGTTTTGGCCAGACGTTTTCTGGACTTGATCTGAGAGGAGAGAGAAGAAATCAGTTACTACAAGCAAACAAAGCTCTACAATAATGTGAAGTGTCTACTTGATATGTACGGTACAATATGTGTGATTGTTTTAATTGATATCTTTTTCCATCTTATTATTTATTTCTCATCTTGTAGCCGTTTGGTTTTAGCCACACTAGCAGCATGACTCTATGGTTGTTCGATTGGTCCAGACTGAAATATCTCAACAATTATTTTATTGATTGTCTTAAAGGTTTGTGCAGAATTCTTTTTTTTTTCTGTCAGTCTCACCTTAAGGTCCATTTAGTAGCTGTTCTGGAGCTTTTGATCATATCACATCATCTTCATCCGCAGATGGAGTTTGCCCAGTTGTCATGGAATTGTAATGTTCACATTTTTTACCTTAACTTTTAAGGCAATGTTTAAACAGCTGCTAAATAAACCTTGAGGTGAGACTGCTGTTTCTAAGGCTGCAACTAATGACTATTTTCAATATACATAAAACTGCTTATTGTTTTCTCAATTAACCGACTTGTTTGGGCTATAAAATGTCTCGAAATAGTGAGTGATGACTTATAATATCTTGTTTAGTCCAACTAACTGCGTAAAACCCAGAAATATCCACTTTACAATCATATAAAATAGAGAAAAGCTTTTCTTATCAACACAGATGAAGTGTTAATAAGTGAGATTCATCTATGCCAGTCAGTGGATTTTGTTGGATTTTTGCGTGAATACGCATATTTCCCAAAAAGTGGAAATGTGAGGACCCCACGCTCGGACCTGTCTCTGCAGGTACATGTGTCCTTCAGCAGGGATGTCCACAGAGCTCCGGACCAGACTGCGAGCGATGAAGCAGTAGTAGACAGATATGACGAAGAGTGGCATTATGTAGAAGATTAGGAAGGAGGCGGTGGAGTGGATTCTCGGGTGCAGCTCCCCGGCGTGGGGGTAGGGCGCGCAGGTCACAAATGTCTCGTTGGTGTGGCTGGTGGTGAAGCTGTGCAGGTCGGAGAAGACGGCTTCAGGGATCGCCAGGGTCACGGAGAGCAGCCAGATCGCCCCCACTCGTAAACAGATACTGAGCCCGGCGCTGGACCTGTGGCTGTCCAATGGTTTGACTATAGCTTTGTACCTGAAAGGAGAAGAGAAATAGGTAAACATTGTGCATGAGCAGCATGAGCACTATTGTTCTTCTAATCTTTATCATTCTGACTTCTTCTTATTCTTACGTTTTTTTGGTCGACAGCTTCTTCTGCATACTTTCAGCTACAGCAACCATTCAAATGTTAAAATGTTGAGTTATACTTTTTATACTTTTATGTTTTTAAATAGTGGAAGTCAATGGGAAAAATCTTCAAATGATCTTCAAATCTATACTTCTGAGTTCTACTACTTCTGTATATTTTCAGCTACAGCTTTTCATCACAAGACTTTGAACTATTAAACATGTATTTAACCATCTGTAAATAATTCTAAAATAAATGATCATTTAAAAACAATTTCATTTCAATATTAAGACTTTTACCCCATTGTTCCTTCCTTGTTACCCAATAATATAACTTTTGTACCCAGTAATTATTATAAATGTAATCAGTAATAAAAGAAATACTTACAGTGTAATGTATTTTGTATTATTATTTTATTATTATGTCCCTCTTAACCCCTTATTTCTAACCTCTTGTCCTCTTCCTTTGTTCTTGCATATAGGCAGCCAATAAATATTCCATTGATATGCACTAAATAATTACACAGTAACCTGCGGGCTGTAATCTTAAACTTTACAGAGAAATTTGTGGATCATCACTACAACTTGTGTGGAGCAACTGTTCATATCAAGATGAACTACCTCATTAAAGCTTCTTCATTATGCATGTAATCAAAAACAACAGCAGAAAGATGTGCTTCTTGGTCTCATCACTTATTTCAATGTAGCACCGCACGACTTCCTACAGAAGGAGACTGTATTTCTTCTTTTAATCAAAGAAAGATAAGCTTTGATAGCTCATCTCGCTGTAGACGGAATTCAATTAGGCCACGAAATTAATGGAATGAGACTAAACAGCCACAGTAGATAATATTAACTCCTGGATAAGATGAGTTACAGAACAAAGACATTAATCACAACTGGTATTAAATGTTCTTTTGCAGCCAAAAGCAAAGACATTTCCAGGGTCAAAGCTGCTGAAACTGAGAGCTGCTGGCAACTCCCAACACATTACAAGATGACTTTTATGACAAAAAAGCTTAATCTGAATCTTCTCTGTCTATAATTGATCAAATATGTGTTCTGTTGCAGGTTGATTCATCACAGATCAGCAACAGATTGAGTGAGATTTTTGACCAACAAACAAATACATTAGTCATTCTTTTATTCCTGGCAGCATAGGGCGAGTTTTGAAACAGCCTTCAGACCTCATGCTGAGGAATTAAACAGATAACAAGGCTTTATTGTGTGCATTTAATTTCCTAAATAATTAAGATGTCTATTTGAAAGGACTCCTGTAATCTGGTACTAATTATAGGGAAACTTTGTTTAGTTTAGTTAGCTGAATTTATAAGTAAGTCATTGATTTCCAGAGTAATTTAAATGTAAATAAAACTTGCAGAAAATATAACTTGGTAAATGAATATGAAAAATCCCCAAACTTTAAAATACTTTTTTGTGGTGACTGTTGGCGGTGGTGGGGTGTTTCTAAAATAGTGTAATATATATATATATATATATATATTCCAATATCTGGTGTAATGCTGCAGACATGCATAAAACAACATTAGACTGAGTGATCAGTGGAGGATTGAAACAACACATCAGGTGTCGCACTGTGGTCCTGCTGTGTGAAGTTTTGAACAGCACTGCGTGAGGAGTACCGGTCAGCGGAGAGCGCAGTGAGCGTGAACACGGAGACTCCCACCGAGGTGAGCTGGATGAACGGGATCAGTTTGCATCCGACGCGGCCGAACAGCCACTCGTCCACCAGGTAGCGGCTGGCGTCCACCGGCGCGCAGGTCACCAGCAGCAGCAGGTCCCCCAGAGCGAGGCTGGACAAGAACAAGTTCGGCACCGTGCGCATCGACTTCACCGACAGACAAGTCTTCATCAGCGTGACGTTCCCCACGAGACCCGCGACGATGATGATTCCGTAGACTGCGGCGATTCCGATGCCGGGCAGCCAGATGCTGTACTCGCGCTGCTCTCCCGTGGAGTCCCAAAGCACTCTGGAAACATTCACAACCAAAACCCCGCTGTCCTCTGGGCTCATGGCGAGAGGATCCTCCAGAGACATCGCAGCCTGCAGGGAGAGGACAAAGGTTCCGAGCAGGTGAGTCGCGTGCGTCCTGGTGCCTGACTTTATAAACTATAAGTCCTGCTGGTGCGTGCGTCATGACACACGCTGCAGGCTAAATGTTGTGGAGAGGAGGGTGAACGGTGTCTATAGGCAATGTAGGCTGATCTGTTTCAACCCCCTGGATTTGACTCCCCTCTCAAGTAGCTGTAAGGTTTAACCGACAAACTTAAACTCTCCCCAATGGGTGTATTTTTAATTCAGAATTTATTGGTTAAAAATGTCCAAGAATACCCAAAGTGGACACCCAAGACTATATCTTTTACTGACTTATCAAATGGAAACACACTTGTTGTCTTCATCATTTTATTTCCCATCACGTTTCCCATAATCCATCCTGATATATTTGGTATATTTGAAAACGTTTGGGTTTTTAAATAAGAGTTTGTAACTCCTTGCCCACTTCATTTCCAAACTGCAGACCATTCAGATTTGTTTTTTTCTCCATAGAGACATTACATTTAGATTTTAAAAAGTAAGTGAGTTGTGGATGTTTCAAACATTTATGTTTTCAGGCTCAAAATGCCTTCAGTCTCCACTAAACCACTTATAGTTCAAGGGGGCCGCATCCCATACTGGAGACGTACAGCAGCAGTATTTGCTGGTGCATCAGATGGTGCCAATAGGGCTCCTTATCATTTTCTAATAAAAATGCAAATTGGGGTTTCTCCTATCAAGGCAGCAGATAATACAGATGAAAATGTGGTTCTCTGAGCATGACTTGAACCATTTTAATTTGCCAGACTCTTCTGTCGTAGACATTTGAGAACTTTTGCCTAATGCGTTTTCAAAGAACAAAATGAATGCAGAGTTGGTAATTCTCAAAAGTATTTCCCCTCAAATGTGTATAATTTGTTTCCTTAGATTGAGAGAAAAAACTCCCATCAAAGTAAAATGGCTGCAAACTAAAAGCTCTTATCGGCACCCACTTCTGTTCGCCCCTTGATGTCAAGGCGACCTCCGTCATTTCTCTCCACCACCCTCAGCCTGTGTGTCTCCATTTTAAAATTAATACACAGTAAAGTCTTTTACTAAAGTAATTAGTTCTATATTCATAAATGACCTTTTGCTTCCTCAAACATATCTCCATGGCATTCATTGTCATCTCTTTCTTTATAATGGGGGGGGGGGGGGGGGGGGTAATTTTTAAATTAAAATTTTATTTAAAGCCTCTCTTATATAACCGGTTGAGTCATCCTGAAAATGGCCTGCACATAAAGCTGTAGTCAATACGACACCTGGTATCTGTGATAAATCTAAATATTTATTTTTTAAAATAGAGCAGTGCGTCATGTTTTATCCTATGAGATTATTGTGCGTTTTGGTTGTAAAATCCTAGTATCTGCTATGTAACTTTAGTAAAAGTAGAAAGTCATACAGAGCGAAAATCCAGTAAAATATTATTACCTTGAAATTGTGCTGCGGTGGTTTTCTTGAGTAAATTTGAGTAAGAATATTGTTTATTTTCTTTCACCATAAGTGAGTAAGAAAAAACTGTATTAGTGCTTTTAAAAACCAGTCAAAGTGCTTCACAGTTACAAACAAAGATGACGAAAAAAGCATTGTAATTTGAATTGAGCAAAATCTGCAAGGAAGCATCAATAAAAATCAGTACGTTTTAAGCACTCAACAAAGGGAAACTGTGTCATAGTTTTCTCGACCACCATGAGTGAAAGACCCCGTAGACGGTTCTAAAAGAATTCTCAGTTAAAAATACTTAAAGTATCAAAGTAACTCGTTTTGCAGAAAAATGACCCCTGTGTCTGAAAGATGATCATAGATCACATTATTAGATTGTTTATACTGATGCATCATTATATGCATTAAGCTTTTTACTTTTGTAGCTGCTCAAGGTGGAGCCAGTTTTGACAACTTTGTATAAAATCAGATAGTTCAGTCGGGTGGTTCCCAAACGTGGGGTCAGGCCCCTCCAGTGGGTCACAAAATAAATCTGAGGGTTTGTGAGATGATCAGCGGGAGAGAAAAAGAAAAAATCTTCTCTTACATCAATTGTTGTTGTAATTGTTACTTTTTTCAAATAAAACATTTGATCATTTGATCTCTTTTGGCATTAATTTAAATGCAACCATGTGAGAAGATTAGAGGGAAAATGCCAAGCCAAAAAAGGGTTGGAAATCGCTGGTTTAATCTTTAACAATTTTTTTTTAAAGCTTATCGTGTGTTTTTGATGTGAAATCTTAATCTGCAAAGCAACTACAGCTGTAAGATAAATGTGGAGTATAATATTTATTTTTCCTTCAGCACCATGGACAGCAGCCGGCCGAGCCTGCGGGCTTCTGTCGCCACCTGCTGGTGAAGACGCTCAACTGAAAGATGAATTTAAACAACAGCAGCAGCAGCAGCAACAACAACAACAACAACAACTACAACAACAATATTAGTAATGAAACATAATTATATTTGTTGGACATACAGTAGCAGCTGGTTTCAGTTGAACATTATGTTGCTAGTAGCAACTACTGCAAATAAACCTGAACTTAACCGACATTGTTTTTCCCGCCATTTAGTCAGATCTGCCAACAAACGCTGACAGACACATACATTTACTGTTTTAAATCTGTGGACAGACATCTGTTATATACTCCTCGAACGCCCTTGATAATTGTCTGCAGGTAGGCCTACTATTGTATTATAGCTGTTGTGCTTGTGCCATTGTTCATTTGTGATTTAGTCGGATTATGTTTTTCTCTGATTAGCCATTTCTAACCAAGCTAGCCATTTAGCTTAAAATAAACAAAACAAGTCGTGTGGAAATGTGAGGAGTCTTTCTTTCAAACTGTTTGTTTCACTGTTTTGTTTCCGTGTCAGTCGTGATGTTGCAGTTCTAATACTGTCATGATATTAATATCATCACACACAAAGCTGTTTCTCTGTTACCTTTTTACCTGTAATGATATTTGGTGAACAGCTTATGTCATGTGAACATCTATCTGCAGTGTGTCTCAGACACTTTTTTACTGTGGGACTCAATGAAATTAGATTTCTTCTTTATTGTTATATTATGATGAATGATTGATGCACGAGTTATCATGTTATTATCAGATGTGACAAAGCAGTACAACACATTTTACTTGTAAACATACAGTTTGCTTGCAATTATGATAAATACATTTTTTAAAACACTTACTGCTCTATTCCCATGAGCCATAAAAGCCCAAAGTCAGCTCTGTATATATGTTTTTGTTTGTTTCTGCAGGAGGGAACACATTCACAGTCTTCTCTGAATATAATATATAATAATAATAATACTACATCATCATTAATCTGAATCTTGAAAGTACCTTTAAATGTTTTAAATGGATACACAAGCACCTGAAATGAGTACTTAAGTACAGTCTACTGTGTTTACTTCCCACCTCTGGTCGCCCAGTTAAATAGTGCAGGTCACTGTGGGCAGACTGGCTGCAGGTCTCGTCAGCCAATACGAGGCTGATCCATCACTGCTGACATCCAATCAGACGAGGGCCGATCGGGATTGGACCAAAGTGTCGCGTCTTCTCGCATCCTTGGATACCTTGACGTTATTAGCGTGGAGTTTGTCTCTATCGTCGGTGATGGAAAACACCCGCTGCTTCGCCAACCGCTTCTCCGACTACAAAGGCGCGCTGCTCCCGGGTCAGTGCGCCCAGGCCGTCGTGCCCGCCGTCGTCGCCATGGTCGACAAAGTCCTGGAAAAGATTCCCAGCGACTGCGACGGAGGGCTGTACGACGGCCCGGCCGGGGTGGCTTACATGCTGTATCACGTCGGCGAGTGCCCGCTGTTCTCCGAGCGCCGCGACGTCTACCTGAAGACCGCCAAGCAGATCATCGACGTGTCGGTCAGGTACGTGGACGCGGAGCCGGACAAAAACATGCGCGTCGCCTTTCTGCTCGGCGGGGCGGGCATCTACGCGGTGGCCGCTATGATATACAAGTCCATGGGCTTGGCCGATTTCGTGAAACCGCTGACAAAATTTCGTAACCTGTGGGAGGTGTGCGCGCCCATCAGTTTTCTGGAGTGCGGCTCGGACGAGCTGTTTGTGGGGCGCGCGGGGTACCTGTGCGCCGCCCTGGTCCTCAGACAGAAGCTGGGCATAGAGGTGAGCTCCTGGCTGTCACCTGTTAGTCTCCATGTGTACAAACACAAGACAACACCCAGTGGTGGAGAGTAGACCTAGGCCCAACTAAATACACTCAAACAAGCAGCCTAATGTAGCCTACATGAGTACACTTCTGAGGTACTTGTACTTTACTTGAGTATTTTCATTTACTTTATACTTTTCAGAGGCAAATGTTGTACTTTTGCCTCCACTACATGTATATGATAACTTACTGATTAAAAGAAAATATAATAAACAAATCAATGTGATATACTCTGTTAAAAATATATAATGACATATATAATACAATAAGTGATTCAATAACTATAATGCAACTCATTCTGCATAATGAGTACTTTAACTTTAGGAAGATTTTCTAATATTTTTGTGCTTTTACTTCATATATCGGCCAATATTGTCTTCACACAGCTGTTGGTGTCAGTTTATATCTAAAAGTAATAAACAAGTCAGTACAGAAAAGCCAAAGTCTCCATTTGATAGACTGTCCACAAGAGGGTGCTGTTCAGCTTAATATATTAAACAACAAAAACCAATGAAATGCATCCAAAGTGTAAGTTTATGTAAATGTTTTCCTTTGAGAGCAGTGCACTTTAAATTCACCACCACGATGAAGGTGAGCGAGACATAAACGTTTGGTGAATAAAGCAGCGGAGAGGACGCATGTTAATTATAGAAAAGCCCCAAATATCCTAATCAGATCTTTTAAACTGTCAAATATCGATATCAGCATTGGCATCAAAAATCCAATATTGGTCAGATTAAAGTCAAAAACCCAAAGACATTCAATTTACAATTAAATAAAACAGGGAAAAGCATCCACCCACATTGGAGAAGCTGAAGATACATACTTTACAATGTTTTTGCTTTATAAAGTGATTAAACGATGGATTATCAAAATTTTGATAACCAATGACTATCTGTTGAACGACTTAATCTAAATTGTGTTGTAACAGGTAACTGCCAAACGTTACTGAATGGGTGGGTCTTTAATTTAGTTTGTTTGCATTTTATACCTGTGATGATTAATACTCTCCTTCATTCTGCAGATTCTGAGCAAAGATCAAATCAAATCTATTTGTCACGCCATCATCGAGTCAGGGAAACAATACGCCCGGAGGAGGAGAAAGCCTTTCCCCCTCATGTACTCGTACTATGGAACAGAGTATCTCGGTAAGAACATCCGGTTTAAGCAAAGTTAGTTCACTGTAAGGGACGTTTGTCATCTTCCTTTAAGTCTTTAATGTCTGTCCTTGTTATCCAGGTTTCAAGTGTGAATCACCATTTAGAAATTAAGACTTTAATCAGAGCAGCTTTCCTCTGATTATAGGAGGAGAGATGATATGCAGACGTTTAGAGAGGATTATCGATGTAGGGTTGGTGTGTTAACATGTGTAAAGCTAATTTTCCTTTCCTTGACTGCATCAGACGAAGACAGCTGTCAGGGTTGGAGATCAAGAACTTTGAGGAAGATGAGGAGGTGAAATGTATGACACATTTTTTACAGCGGAAACATCTGGATGTTCAGTGAACACACCTGGTTAAAGGTGCTGCATGTGTTACGGTTTGCTTGTCCAGAAAGATTTGCTCACAGAGGGGTGTTTCATTTGATTTGCTCGACATCAACAAGCTGCAGATAAAAGGGGGAATTCGCCGACACTCGGAGAGCCGTGTTTTCCCTGCATGCGTCCAGCATTATTTAGGAAGACTCGGCCCAATGTCTCTGTGAGTTATGTTCATATTTGAGGATTCTGCACTTCATGATGTCCAATCCCAGCGTTCAGTGTCAGGGCGGGAAGCAGCTTGCCGTTCATGTAGCGGGGAGGACTTGTGTTTGGGGTTTGTGGCACCTGTAATTAATGTTAGAGTTTTTATTTCGCATAAACACGGTCTTTCCTGAACCATAACGAAGTGTTTTAGTTTCCAATCTTAAAGGAAACGTTTGACATTTTGGGAAATACGCTTATTTGCTTTCTTGCCAAAAGAAGATGAGAAGATTGATACCTCTGTCATGTCTGTACACACCGCCAGCAGCAAGGTAAGCTGCTTGGTATCGATCTTCTCATCTAACTCGGCAGGAAATCAAATAAGCATATTTTCCAAAATCTCGAATGTTTAATGTTTAACCATAACTTAACCACATTTTATTTGTCACAACTATGGTCCTTCTCCAACCTTCACCTTTGCGTAGTTGCCATTCGCAGATATTGTACAAAAACGTTGGCATTGGATGCAAACAAAATTCACCTCGAACTTAATCCGCGGTTTTGCAGAATCGTCCGACTTCTAAGAGCTGTTGTGATTTCTCAACGTCACTCTGCATTTTCAGATGGAAGCATGTATACGATATTTGATCACTCTCAGGGATTAGATGAATATCTTGTCTTTGAAACCTCAAGATTTCTGCACTGAAGCATGTTTTTAAAAGAAAACTATTTTCAGATACTGTGAGGCTTAATTACTTTTTGTATTAGTTCTACTCTTATTTGAATAATTTAATATACAGTTTACAGTCCTAGTCGCATGTATCTTCTGGTCAAACTGGTATCCTGACAGAGTCTCTGGTCCTGAAGGGTCCTGTAGTGGGACCGTGATTGTGCAGCTGCTCGTGTACTTGAGAGGAGCCCTGGGAGTCATTCAGTTTAGGCTTCTAACTTTTTGCATGTATATTCCATCCTCAGTGCTGCAAGACAAAACTAAACTGTCAAGTAGGTATTTAGTTTAAAAGATAAGAAGCAAAAAGAAACAAACAAAAAACTTCCAGTAGTCCTTTGTGAATGTTTGTATGCTTCGGGTTGTGTTTGTATGTCTGCCTGGCATGTTGCTTCCCTGCATGCCTGGTTTGGTGGGTGCATGTGTGTGTCACCCCCCCGCCAGGTGCAGCCCACGGCCTCTCATCAGTGCTGCAGATGCTGCTGAGCTACCAGGACGTGCTCAGCGGTGCCGATAAGGACCTGGTGTGGCAGAGCGTCGATTTCCTCAAGAACCAGGAGCAGAACTGTAACTGGCCGGCAGAGCTGGGCGCCATCATCGAGAGAGAGAACGAGCTGGTGCACTGGTGCCACGGAGCCGCAGGTACACCCAGTGATGTTGTGCGAACATCGCCGTGAGCGTGCACTGGTGTTCATGCCCAGCTGCCTCTCCGTTGTTGTCCTTTCCCCCTCTTTTCATGCAGGTGTAGCGTATCTTTTTGCTAAAGCCTACCTGATCAATAAGAAGCCCCAGTATCTGGACACGTGTATCCGTAGTGGGGAGCTCGTGTGGCAGAAAGGTCTGCTGAAGAAGGGACCGGGGATTTGTCACGGAGTTGCAGGCAGCGCTTACGTCTTCCTCCTGCTTTATCGGCTCACAGGCAACTCGAAATACATCTACCGTGCTCAGAGGTAAGAAATCCCTCCCGCTGTTTCCCACCCGGCTCTAGTCTGGATTTTAGAGATCCTCATGAGGTCAAGTTCCACCTGTGAAACCCACCCTGAGTTGAAATGTGTGACTAGCCACCACATTCATTTTCAGCTGCGTGGCTCTAGGGATGTGCTGGTGGACTATTTCTTGGTCAGGAGCGCTAATGTGTTCATTAGTTTGCATTTGTTGTTGTTGTCAGAGCCACGCTAGCTGTTTCCCCCTGTTTCCTGTCTTTATGCTAAGCTAAGGTAGTCCAGACGGAAATATCTCAACAAATATTAGATGGATTGCCATGAAATTTGGTTCAGACATTCACGTCCCCCTTTCATGTAGCGCCATCATCAGGTCAAAATCTGAGTGTGTCCAATACTTTGGTTTCTAAACAAACATTCCCATCAGCCTCGGCGTATTTAGTGTTATTTAGCAAATGGTGAACATGATAAACATTATACCTGCTTCAGCATTTTAGCATTGTCATTGTGAGCATTTAGCCCACATTTTTTAAATATTGAGTCCAAAAGAATAATAGATTCAGCCTCAAGTCCTCCACCAGGTCCAATGTTTTTCTAGGACATAAATCTCTCCTCGGAAGACATGACCTCTTCAGCGGCTCAGTAGATTCATCCCTGCTGTCCATCAGCTGTAATCTGTTCACTTTAAATATCACTTTCCATTTTCATGTCACTCCTCTCTTCTCTCCTCCCCAAAGGTTTGCAGAGTTCCTCTTCACTGAGGAGTTTAAGGCAGGCTCCGACTCAGTGACCAGTGTCTACAGTCTGTTTGAAGGCCTGTCGGGGACTGTTTGTTTCCTGGTCGACCTCCTGAAGCCGGACCAGTCAGAGTTCCCTCTGTTTAGTGTGTTTGTGTGAATGGCCCCTGGGTTAACAGTTGTTCACTTACCTGAACAAACATCAGCCCCTCCTTCTGAAATCCCTCAACAGCTGGATTGAATTGAATTGATCAGAGTGGGAGTGGAGGGATGGATGGTGTTTCTTTGGGATTTAGAAAATCACATTACAGTTGCTGTAGGAAAAATATCATAGTTTTGTGTCTGTTATAAAGTGGATGTTCAGCTTTCAGGCTTTTGCCAGATTCATTCCACTAACTGTAACATTGCTCATTTCAGTGTACAATGTAGTCAGTTGCACCAAAGCAGCGGTTTTCAAACTGTGAGTTGAAGAGTTGGAGGGGGGAGGCGTGGGAGGCGTAGGAGGCGAAGATACTGCGAGAGGTGAGTTCTCTGAGTCATAACTCAAATCTGAACACAGAGTCATAATGCACATATTTTTAGATTCGGTGTGACTTATACTTCCAGAGGATATCGTTGTCTCTTATGTCACTGATAAATGTCCATAGATTATGGAAATCATAGAAAAAAGACACTCCTTATCCAAGTTTTTAAGTTTTCTTCAGTATCACAGTAATACAGTGATAGTTGTCTGTACATCCATGAGTCAATAGCTAATTTGGGATATGGTTAATGCTGCCAATTGCCAAAATGTAAATAAGTATAGGCTAAAAACTCAGCTCAAGTTGTAGCCCAGGGGGCGCAGTTGTCTTGAATTGGTGTGAGGGGGTGCCCACGTTTTTCAGACACTAAGGAATAAAGTGGCGCTGCTAGAAGTTTGAACTTGCAGCTTGTGCTACGAAGATGCTGCTCTCAGGTCAGAAACACACATGCACGTATACCTTTGGGAGCGAAGGTAAATGGCAATCCCGATCAAATCCCAGAAAAGAAAAACAGACGAGAAAAACAATGTGTCACATATTGCCTTTAAGATTCTTCTACAACTTCACCAGCTCAGCGTCACGTATCGCAGTTCTTAGAGTTGATTATTGTGAAATGATTGTTGTCACAACCTTTAATGAATATATATATATATATATATATATATATAGGAGGGATTTTACAGACTTGTGTGTTTGAACCGAGGGTTACACTGTGTGTAGCAGAGTGAAAGCTGTTTGTATATTTGATGTTTCAGACTGTGTTAGCTACCGCACAGGGATCTTTAAAATGTTCAATATGTTGTAATTTGTTTTGACTTTTACCGTGTGTAAAAAATAAAAAATAGTAGCAGTATTTCTAGCATTTGGACAGGATCTCGTCTCTCAGAGTAAAACATTGGCAACATGGCAAACTGAAAATGCTTTGGGCAGCGTTTGGTAGACAGTGAAAGGTGAACAATAGCAAACCAAAGCAGTTTCATAATGCTAATTGTGCCTGTTGTGGAACATTTATAAGCCGTGTATGTGTGTGTTTGCTATTTTTGCATTTGCAACAACAAAGTCTAAATAACTATTAGTTATTAATAAAGTGTCCAGATGAATAAAAAATAAAGTTGTTTTTTTTCTGAAAATGCAACATTGTCACACTTGACGTTGATATAAAAACATGAACATAACTCAATGCATCTCTGACGATACTGGCACCTCCAGATAATTAATGATCACCTCTTGGAGGCTGCAGAATAACCACATTACTACATTACACCTATCACATTTTATTATGATTGCAATTTGTTGCTTTTCCACTACGGTTTCCTTTACAATTTGACACACAGAAAGCTTAATTCACCAATAAACACATGCAGCACGTGTGAAACAGCTCTATTATTTTATTTAATAAAAATTCAAGTACTTCGTTTACAACAGAATACATACTTTATTGTCTACTAGAGTGTAAAATTGTCTTTATCCGACCAAAACAAAAAGCAGCAAAATACTTTGCAACATACAGAGCACATTGGGTAATAAAACAGGTTAAGTACCCCATAAAACAATACACACACACGTATATGTATATATATATACACACACATACACACACATACACACGATGAAAGCAGAAAAGGTCAAAGGGCATAACTTGATATATGGTTGCTATGTTGCTGCAGGTGTTGTCAGAAGTAAACGTGTGAAAGGTTTGCTCTCTGATTTTTATCCTAAACACTCAGGAAATAGTAATAATTGATTTGAATAATAAAATACCGCTCCTGTACTTAAATCTGATTTGTTTGATGAGCAGGATAAAATAAATCCTTCCTCGTGCTGCCTGAACAATCAACAAGCACGTCTCCCTCTGCAGGGCGAGCCTGTTGCGCCCCCCGCAGGCTCTCTGCGGAAACATCCCGCCTCAAAATCGCAGAGGAGCTGCGGCGGCGGCGTGAGCCAACACAGCGCCCCCACCTCCTCCTCCTCCTCCTCCCTCCTGCGGGTGACTGGCTGACGGAGCGCTCGGTGGTAACGTTATGGATGCGCGGACCCCGAGCGAAGCAGCGTGTTTCCCGCATTCCCCAAATGGCGGAGTGAGCGAGGATGCGACTCCCCAGTTCCATCTTTGTGTCGGTGTCCCTGTTCACGGCCGAGACCACGGCGGCGCTCTACCTCAGCTCCACGTACCGCTCCGCCGGAGACCAAATCTGGCAGGGGCTCACGCTCCTCTTCACGCTCGTGCCGTCCGTGCTCGTGCAGCTGACCCTCACCTTCATCCACCGGGACCTGAGCAGGGACCGGCCGCTCGTCCTGCTGCTGCACATCCTGCAGCTCGGACCGGTCGTCAGGTCAGTGGCGGCTTGTTTACCTCTCGCCCCTCCCGTGACCGCGCGGGAGCCGCGGACGCCGCTGTGCTCCTCACCTCCGCCGTGTCACGCGGTGAATTGTCTGTTATTGCTGAACAGGTGTCGCGCACACGAGCGATCTGTTCTCGTTAGAAACGTGTCCGGGCCTGTCTGCACATAAGCCGCTTAATGACGGTCTGATGAACGCGTTGCGCACACGCTGTTGTTTTCATCTCCTCCGGCCTTGTGTCCCCGACGCGCTGCCAGTGAACGCGCGCCTGTGCCATTTAGCTCGGAAATCAAAACGCCGATCAATACCGTCCCTGCTCATCGATATGTTCCAGTGCAGAGCCGCCAGCGGCCGCGTGCAGGCTGCTTTCACTGAGACCTCCTCCCTCTCGCAGTGTGATCCTCTTCAGCTGTGTCTCATTTATTCGTCCGACATGACATTCACTCTCCCGCCGTCAAGCGCAGCTGGAAGAAGCTGACATGCTGACGGAGGAACCTTTCGAAACATCAAGTGCTTTAAACCATAATAGGCCGGATCTTTCTGTGTCTGACCCGCCTGGAGCATCTGGATCAGCTGTTAGGAGCCTAATCATCCTGCATGTAGAAAACATCCCAAACAGTGTAATCAAACACACAGACAGCAGGACACATGCATCTCCTGGAATATCGAAACTATTTGTTGATTAAACGATTAGCAGATTAGGTTTTTTTTTAGTAATGATTAATCATTTGAGTCATTTTTCAAGAAGAGAACAACAAACATTTGATGATGTCAGCTTGTCCAGTGTGAGTAAAGTGAAGTTTTGGTGGCATTTGGGTAAAAAGAAGAGATTTGAAAACATCATCTTGGGCTCTAAGAATTTGCAATGGCCATGTGGGTGAATGATTCATCGATCAATCGAGAAAATGTAGCTTTCTGGACAAAAGGATCATCCTCAGATGTGCAAAGTGTGCTGCTTTGTATCAGCATAAATTCAATAGTATGACTGTTTGGATGAAACAGCAGTTTGGAGACATTTCGGTTTCTGCATTTTTCACAATTTTCTGCCATTTTATCGATAAAAAACAATTAATTGATTAATCTAGAAAACAGCTGCAAGTTGCAATCATAAACACACACGTGGTTTGTCAGGATTCAGTAAGACTTGTGAATATAAGCAGTCAGCTTGGACGTTGGGAAACTGTGCCGTGCGTATGAGTAAGTGATTAATCGATCATTTGAGAAAATTAAAGGCAGATGAATTGTTAAATAAATGAAATAATTGTTAGCTGCAGTGCTAATGGAAACCCATCATGAGAGTCGAAACAGCTAATTGATCAGTACATTGACTGACTGAATAATGAATTAACTACTTTGAGGTTTTTATTGATTTTAAAGAAACATGGCACCCCCTCATTTCACAGCCACAGGAGCGGAGGTTATAAAACACAGAGTGGAAACTAAAAAGGAAATGAAAGGAAATAAGGAGCAGTCAATGTTAAATTCACTTCCTGATTGGACTCGAGACAAAATACATCATCAGTTCCTGAAAGAAATCGGAGTAATCGTTCATAACATAACAGAAAGTATCTTCCTTCAGTGTGCCGACACGATCTAACAAATCTGAAACGGAACTTTGTTTATACCGTCTCATTTTCCAGTTTTAACGAGAAGTTAGACCATTAGAAAAGTCAATGAAACAGCAATGTTGATAACTGATGGATCATTGAACTCAGTTATTATTAAAAAATGCCCGTTATTCACTGGATCCATCTCCTCAGATGTGTAGAGTGTGCTGCTTTTCTCTGTTTTATATCACCTTAAATTCAGTATCTCTGGAGTTTGGACTGTTGTTTGGACAAAGAAGCAGTTTGGAGACGTCACTTTGGGCTCTTTGGACTATTTTCGGACATTTTATAGATTAAACAGTGAATTGATTAATCAAGAGTACTGTGCAGTAAGCCCTCAGCGAGAGAGACGCAGCGACGTCAGTGGTTGGTTCCCCAGCAGTGGCCTCTGTGGATCTGACCCTGCCTGTTTCCTCTGGAGTGTGCGTTCAGATGATTGCTGTTCAGACTTCTACATCTGTCCTCAGTGAAGAGCAGATCTAAGAATAGCTGCCGGCTCCTTATCTCACACAACACAGCCTGAGAGGGAAATGTCTGTCCCTGCTGCCGACAGCGGGGCAGCGCTTCCTCTTCTCAGTCTCATCCGCCCAAAACACTTCTAATATCACAAACAGGGTCTCCATCATGTTGTGTCATAACAACAATAACAGTGCTAAAAAAACACTCTTTTTCTACTTCTCAGCTTCTCATGTAATTAGCAACCTTATTCTAATCCCTCCTGAGTGTACGTGGGGCGTCATTTCGGCGTCATGCAATAGAAGTGGTCTGTTGGCGTGAAAGTACATTGTTGGCCTGAGGAACATTAGTTTGACACAGTAATGTTTACTCAAGCTCCACGCACGAGCTTCTTCTGCAGCTTTTACACAGTTTAAAGTCCCCCTCCACTCAAAAATGTATTTTACTTGGAAGTAAGAAAACAAAATGATGTGTGTGTGTGTGCAGAGTTTGACACTAGAAGACTGGAGGAAAGTTTCTCTGTGCTCACCCACAAAACTGTAATGTGGAAACTTGGAACTTCCTGTCCTCAAACTTTGTGAATAGACTTTACAGTAAGAGGAGACATCTTGTGTCCAACAGTTAAACTTTTGAACTTACACATTATTAAAACAGCGTTAAACCTGCATCAACAGCTTTGTGGCCACTTGGGGGCAGCATAAACAAGCTGTGAACCCAACATTGACACATCGTTACCTTTAAGTTGATATGGTAAACTTTTGAGCAAACAGTTGCTTATTTACACATCTAACAGATAAAAAGAAACATTATCATTCATTTGGAGTCGTGTTTGTGTCCAACTGATGAATGTAAGTCCACTATTCACTCTCTTTTAGCTCTGTTTTTGGTCTCCACCAACACCTGTGGGAAATATCTGGCTCTTTAGCTGCTAAATGCTCCACTAAGTTCACCAGCTAGTCGCTAACTGTGTCTGTCTGCTGTTTGGTGCTGAGCAGATAGTGTTTATTGGGTTTTTAGAGCTGTTTCGCTGATAACAGCTGCTGCGGCCACAAATGAAAAGAGGTCAGTGAGAGTGAACCAAAATAGGGAAGTTGACTGCCAGAAAACCAAACAAAGAGCTGAAAAGCATTAAAAAGCTTGTTGGAGCTGAAGGGAATTGCAGAGTCAGGTGATTATTCACTATGAGCGACGCCTTTTAGTTTACTTAACTCTTTTAACCTTTAAGACACAATCGCATCCACTGAAAACACGCTGAGCAGAGAGCGAGTGCGGGGCTGATCTTCGTCACGTCATCCCGCAACCAGATTTTGGTATTTTGTTCAATATCTCCAAAGCTGCTCACACACTCAACCAGTTTTGTTTATTTATATATTTTTATAATCAGCGATGCGTTCACTGTGCGTGCCACTCCAGTGTAGTGCAGGATGATAAACAGTCCGTTCCTCAGCAGAATTGTGGCTTAAATCCGTTTGCCTGGCTGTTTTATTGGCAAAGTTTATCAGCGCTGCTTTATCAACACAGACCTCTGGTCTTTTGCCTGAACTCAAGTGTTTTTAGTATCTCACAGTCACAGGACTGTGCCTGACATCTCTTCAGACGGAGCTAAATACTGGTGTACCAATAGATATTGATGAGGAATAAATAACCCGTCACCTACAGCAGCTGGTAATTACTTTGTTTCTGAAACAATCAATCAGTCATCATCTGACCTTTTACTAAAGCTCTGTTAATGTTGCGCTGGGAGCTCAAATGATCAGATGATAAAGAGAAAATTAATCTGCCAAGGTTTTGCTAATCAGTATCAGTTCATAGTTGGAATCATTTTTTCTCAGGTTACAGCTTCTCAAACACGAGTACTTGCTGGTTTTACTTTTATTATATCGCTGTAAACTTTATGTATTTTGGTTTTGGACTGTTGGTCCGACAAAACAAGCAATTTGAAATGTCACCGTGCCACAATTTTCTGTCATTTTGCAGACTGAACCATTTATCATGCATCAAAAAAACTGAGCATTGGTCGCAGCCCCAAACAGCTTCAATTAATCAAAAAGTAAAACCTGATTAAGAGAACTCACAAGAACGCATAATAAGAGTATGCAAGCATAAAAAACAAACATTACAAAATGTACAAACAATCAAAAGAAAGATTAAATCAATAAATAAATGTAAAATAATACAATAAAAGCACAGCTCTGCTCAGTAAACCACCCTAGTCCGTCTGATAGAGCGAGAATCATCTTTAGGATTGATGACGTCTTCCAGAAAAGCCATTAGGACACCAACTTTTCCAAAACCTTTCTGAAACCTATCATTCAGAGCAAACCTGATTCTTTCAAGGTACATGACAAATCCTTTGGCTGAAGCTGTACTGCAGGTATTTCAGATGTTTTCCAAAGCTCAACTAAAAGAGTGTTGTCATAGTAACAAATACAGTGTGTTTGAGTAACGCTCACTGTGGTCAGTGTCTCCGACGTGCTGAAAACTATCAGGAAAAACAAATCTAATCGGTGTGTTAAGAGTCCCTTCAGCAGAAATACGTTTATCACACTCTACTGACACGGCAAAGTGGGAAAATACTGTTTTGAAGAAGTGATTAATTGATTATCAACAGTTTTGATAACTGATTAATCATTTAAGTCACCTAACAAGACCAAACAGTCTACTGAAATATCTCAACAACTAATGGATGTTTTGTAATGACATTCTTGCACAGACATTCATGTTCCCCTCAGGATGGATTGGTGAAATGAAACACAATGTTCTGCAAATGAATTGGTAATGAAACGTTATTGAGCGCCTCTGAAGAGTCTGTGTACCCCCTGTCGCAGGTGTCTGGAGGCCTTCTGTATCTACGGCAGTGTGGGCCGCGTGGAGGAGCCTTATGTCAGCATCACCAGGAAGAAGCAGATGCCTCGCGGGGGTCAGTCTGAGGAGGTGGAGCGGCAGGTGGGGCAGGCGGAGGGGAAACTGTTTACGCACCGAGCAGCCTTCGCCCGCACCTCTGTCATTCAGGCCTTCCTGGGATCTGCCCCCCAGCTCACCCTGCAGCTCTACATCTGCGTCCTGCAGCAGGGGGTGTCCATCGGCAGAGGTGGGCGGGTGCACGTACATTAAGCTCGTGTGTGTGTGTGTGACTCTTTTGATTTTATGCTCACGTGTACCTTCAGTCCACCCTGCGAGAGCGCAGTTTGTCCCTCCCCCCCCCCCATCAGTCCACAGCTTCACTGTGACGTGGGCTGATCAGATAAGTGCCATATTGCAAATAAGAGGATGGTGTTTTCATGAGTCAAAGTGGTGTTATGCAACGGCCTCTCTGATATCGACGATGGAAAATGGTGATTCTCTTTGCCAGTCTGGGCAGATCTGAAATCAGGCAGTCCAACTCTTTGTGTGTGTGTGTGTGTGTGTGTGTGTGTGTGTGTGTGTGTTACTCGTGTTGTGGGGACATAAATCTGTTTAGACAGTCACATTGTGGGGACTGGCCAAGTCCCCATAACGTCAAATATCAAACTAAGCGCGAGGACTTGGTTCAGGGTTGGGTTAGCGTTCGGTGACAGGAAGGCCAGATTACATTGTAAGGGTGCGGGTAAATCAATGTAATGTCCTCTGAAGTGATGGAACTCCAGAGTGATGGGGGCAGCCAGTGTTTCTGTTCCAGGGAGAGATTTAATAAATGTTCGCCCAAAGTCATACCAGGACATCTGTTCGTCAAATTAGGAGATAAAAGCTGATAATCACGGGCAGCCCGACACCTTTATTTAACGCTTACCTATTCAACAGCCTGAATGTGAGCGTAAGCTCCAGGACTTTAAAGGAAACGATCGCAAAGTTTCTGTCTTTTAAACAAGAATCAGGAGGAATTATTCCAGCAAGCAAAACCTTTTAAATGTACACACGGGAACCTGTTTGTACTGGCAATTAAAAGATCCCACAGTGGCTGCTCACATCTCCAAACACTGAATGTCACGTTCTGGACAACCAGTTCAAGGTTTATCTGATAATTGAAGCTTCAGCAGTCTGAGATAATCAAGTTGGTTACAGTCAATCAATCAATCATCCAAGTTTCACACAATTCCCTTTTTTCTCAAGGGAAACATAAAGAGACAGACTCATTGATTTGATGAACTCAGACTGAAGCCTCATATTAACTTCAAATATTCTTTATAATATACTTTGGCTTCCGCTAGAAGCATGTTGGAAAGGAATATTTTAATATTCTATTTTTAATATCCAGCAGGATATTGAACAGGAGGAATGATTACAGCTTGAAAATCCTGTTTTAATGTTCACGAGCATCTGAGTTTAGTTTGAACCCTCTGGAGTCTGTTGTCTATTCATCAGTGAATTCAGTGAGCATGTTTAATTTATAGTAATATAACTTTATTTATATATAATGTACTCACTTTGTAAAAAGAATTTCATATTTTCAGCGATTTACAGGATTTAATGAAATGAAAAAGGCACAAAAACAAGTAAAAATCACTTTATATGTAGACAGACTGTAATATAGTTTTATTTCTTACATTTTTCTGCTGTTTTTCATTTTATTCAGTCAGTCAGTCTGTTATAATAATAATTTGAGTGACTATCCATAAAATGTGTATATCTTTGAAGGCACCTGTGTCATTTTTCATGTATTTTGGGTTTCTGGAAGCTTTATACTTTAAATTGACAAAATGAGAAGGCATGCTTATAGTTTGCGCTGATACCATGTATGTGAGGTTAGGAACGTTTACATAACAGGTGACAAAGAAATACAAAGATTACTGCATAGAAAGGTAAAGATAGAAATATCCTTTAGGTGATGTGTCCTCATATTTCTTTCTCTGTGTTGATGTCAGGCACACTGATGGTAATCTCCCTCCTGTCTATTGTGTATGGAGCGCTGCGCTGCAACATTCTGGCCATTAAGCTCAAATATGACGACTATGAAGTGGACGTCCGGCCGGTGGCTTATCTGTGCATTTTCCTGTGGAGAAGCTTTGAGATCGCCACTCGCGTGGTGGTCCTGGTCCTGTTCAGCTCTGTGCTGCAGCTCTGGGTCCTTCCTGTGGTTCTGCTCAACTTCCTCGTTTTCTCCCTCTACCCCTGGATTTTGTTCTGGCGGAGCCACTCGCCGTTCCCTGAGAACATAGAGAAAACCCTGACCAGGGTGGGAACCACTATCGTGCTTTGCCTGCTCACCTTCCTCTACGCCGGCATCAACATGTTCTGTTGGTCAGCCGTGCAGGTGAAACTCAATGACCCGGACCTGATCAATAAGTCCCAGAACTGGTATCGCATGGCCGTGTACTACATGTTGCGTTTTGTAGAGAACGCCTCGCTGCTCCTGCTGTGGTACATCTATAAAACGGACTTCTACAACTTCATCTGCGCCCCGCTGCTGGTGCTGCAGCTGCTGGTCGCCTACTCCATCGCCATCTTCTTCATGCTGGTCTTCTACCAGTTCTGCCACCCGTGTCGGAGGCTCTTCTCCTCCAGCATGTCCCAGGGCCTCTGGAACTGCTCCTCTCTCCTCTGCCTCGTGTGCAGCCCTGCTTCACCACAGAACAGGCCGACGGGGAAGCCTGCCCCGGAGCCGCGCGGCCCGAGCACGCACAAAGGGCAGGCGAACGACAGAGGCCACGACACGGCCAGCGACTCCACAGACGACGTGCCCAACGACACGACGTACGACATGCTCGATGATACCATCTACGGCACTCCCAATCAAACGGGCAATAATATAGGTGGTGGAATCAACGGGGACATTAGCCACCACAGTGCACCCTGCAATGCTTAAAGCGTAACAACAGTTTGACGTGCCATCTGACAGTTATCATGCCCTCTGTTACCTTTTGAAGTGCCACATGAACCCCTCTGTGTGAGTTCACATCTCATTATTTTCATCCATCCATCTCACCTCTGTTTTCTACCACTGTCTATTACTCCTACACGAAGCAAAATGTGTCCTTAACTTTAGATCGGCACTGGCTGCAAACACTTCACTTGTGTGCAGAAACGTTGCAGAGTTGGTGCTCACCTGTCATCCTGCAGCCTTTTAACACAAATCAAAACAAATCATGGACAGCAACATTACTTATTTAGTTTTGGAAACTATGTCCGCTTATATGCTGCATTACTGATCACAAGGAGCCATGCATTTGAATTGATTGTATTCAGTATCTCTATGGCATGGAGGTGTGCATGTGTGTGGCCTCAGGTGAGGCGTAACAGTTATTCTGCGGGTGGGAGGGGCGAGCGTGTTTTGTACAGGTTTTTTTTTTTTCTCCTGAACCTCCCTCGCAGTTGGACGGCTGCAAGCAATCAGCTTTTTTTACTCCTTGATAAGAGCTTTATCATCAACACGCGCTGCTTCTGTGATGTATTTCGTGCTTGACGATCTGTTCGATCACCAAACACGTTGCTGTAAAGCACGGACATCTCAAAGCATATAATGTTTTTGCACGTTTACAAAAAAAGAAAAAGATTTTAAGTGGCTTTGGTTCAACTGTTGAGCAGCGGCAGCTGCAGTGATGTGAAATGCTTTGTTTGGATGTATTTGCATTTTTCTAACTCATGCTCATCACGTCGGTCAGCTCTGTATGTCTCATTAGTTAGAACATTTACACAGAATGCACACACAATTAATTATATATACACATAACTGAAAAAACATTTGGAATTGTAACAAGTACTTTTTGCTTATTTTCAACCTTTGATGTATAATTTTGTGTGCGAGAGAGAATGAGAGCGTTGTTTGTTTTTGCACTAACACCTTTTTGCAAAGAGAGACGACAAATATGAAACTTTGAAGCCAAAAAAGAAATATGAAAAAAAAACAACTATTGTACACATCCAACATTCTCACACAGAGCAAGATAAAAAAGCATTTAAAAAGATAAAATCCTACTTAAAACTCTAAATAAATTTTATATTTATATGTGAAAGTTGTCAGTACTGTTTTTGTTTTTGGCCGAGATCATCGGTTACTGTCCTGTACTGACCTCCAGTGGACCAACAACCAACCTGCAAACTATAACAACATTTTTCTCCTTTGTCTCCCATTCTGGTTTGTAGAGATCAACTACTCAAAAACATTCGCTTGTTAATTACATTTAATGACTGAATTGTGGATGTTCCAACTGTTTAATTTATTAAACAGCCTCCATCGCCTCAACACACAGTTTCAAAGAAGAATTCCAGGATTTCTACAGAGAGTTTAGAAAAAGTGCATTCGTCGTTGGGACCATTAAATAACTCCTGGAAACATATGTGCACAGTTACAGACCAATATAAAACATCTACATACTGATGCAGACAAGGACAGATGCTTTATACAAGTAGTCGGGTACCTACAAAAACAGTCAGACTGTACACTACAGGAACAGCTGAGTTTTATTTGGGAATGTACTGAAGGAGACAAATTTAAACACGACTATGGGTCTACAGCTAAGCTAGCAGCTCTGAGGCTGCACTGCATATGAGGCACTGCAGTGCTTTGAGCTAAATGCTAACATCTGTCTGCTAACATGCTCACAACGACAGTAACATGCCGATTAGCAGGTATGTTTACAATGTTCACCATCTTTAGCGAATCGGCATGCTAGCATTTGCTAATTAGCACTTAACACAAAGAACAGCTGATAATGATGGGAATAATAATAATAAGTTGGAAGTTCTGCAGTCATAAACCAAAGTAATTGGACAAACTGGGAATTTTCTGGAAAAGTCAGTCTGGACCAAAAACCATAACATCCCCAGAGCCTCGCTGCTCGGGCGGCTAAAAATGAATAAAGTTCTACATTATGCACAGATTACAACATGTGGGACAACATATGGAGGGAAAATACTTAATTTTGAAGCAAGAATACAAGCAAGTGTAATTTCTGTCATTTTTAAAGTACTGCTTCAGAGTTGCATTCTGACCTTGATCCATTCAAAGCAGCATTTTCTCACAGTCACACCAACGCAGGCTGTCGACTCACAAAACCACAACTTGATCCTGAAGTTGTTCAAGCCTGTGGGGAGAAATAAGCTACTTGTACATGAACTTCTAACAGAGTGTATCACCAGAGAAGACACGTCCCGGAGACCTGGCGTCCTGGCGGCGCTGCCGTCACAGAGGCACGGCCACAGCAAACACGCTCACCACACAGTTCATGGTGCGATTCTCCCACCTGACTGTGCAGCTTCCTGAAAGAGACAGACGGACGTGACGCGGCGGTCTAACATTTCTAATCTGTCTCTGGTGAAAAGTTCTGGTGATATTATTCATAAAGCATGTTTGCCAACAAGATGACTCAAAACCAGCAATTGAAGCTGGAACCGACTGTAGAGCTGCAACGATTAGTCGGTTAATGACTTGTGTGTCAAACACTTGCTGATTCCACCTTCTTAAATTTATGGATTTTCTGCTTTTCTTTGTCATTTATAATAGTAAATAAAGCGACTTTGGGTTTTGGATGTTGGTTGGACAAAAGCTCTGATTTATAGCGAAAATAATCAGCATTTACATTTACATTTAGGCATTTAGCAGACGCTTTTATCCAAAGCGACTTCCAAAATGAATCGATAATGAAAATAATTGTTAGTTGCAGCCCTAGAAAACTGATCAACAAATATTATATACTACTACTGTTACTACATATGAGACTATTAATAATTGATTCAGATTAAAAATCTTGTTCACTTATTTTCCCAATCAGATAGACATGGATTTAAGTGATAATTTGGCACAGTTAAGATTGAAGATCTTGTCCGACTACTTGTGTTTATACGAGATTTAACATTTGAGATTTTGTAGAGAAACACAACAAAGTAAGGTGTTGTAAAAGGTATTGTTTTGGTATTTGTACTGTTAATGAACACATTTTAAAGTCATCTCTCACCATCAGTGGCCGTGTCCCAGTAGCAGGAGTTGGCTGTGTGGAGACCAGCGCCGCTCTTCTGCATGATCGTACAGTTTACTGCAAAACACCAGAGAGCAGCGTCGCGTGTTTATGAGTCACATGTCAGCTCTACACGTCAACGTGATTATGCAGGCTCTCGTGTTAGTTCACCTATGTATTTGAACGGCCGTCCCAGTTTCACCAGGTGAGTCAGAGAGTGCTCCACGATACTGGCCGTCCACTGGTTCACTTTATTCTGGTTATAATCTGTTCCACCAATGACACCTTCAATGCACTGAGACAAAAGAAACACACACAGAGAAAGTCAGGTACACTGTTGTCACATCAAAGAGTGGATTTATAATAAAATACATTGTTGTTTCCAAGGATGAAAAGGTACCTCTTTAACTGAGATATTGGCCTCATCAGCATTGAAGAGAACCTGCAGTGAATTTTAAAAACCATGGTTATTTGGTGGCATCTGTGTTGTTTTATCTTTCATTGTTTGCATGAAGAAACCACCTTATAGACCGACTTTGCATATAAACTCTCACTCTGTGCACGAAAGACTGAAAAGGCAACGTTTAAATTACATCCATGGGTCCGACAAATGGTGCAGAAGAAGATACGATTCCAGGTCTCACAAAAATAAATATTGTGCATTTAAATTTAAGCTGCAGAGTAAAATGTAATCAAATGACAGACGAATCCAAGCAGCTGTCTACTGATCTTCTCCAGTGGACCATCATACACAACGCTGCATAAAAAACATTTCACGACTCCAGCTCACAATTTCGAAAATCCTGCTTTCAGATTAATGCATTATTTAACTTATATATTTACCTATAAAAAAGTGTTTAGGTTTTTTTGGCTGATTATACGTACATACTTTTACTTAAGTAACATTTTAAATGCAGGGCTTTTACTTAATATCTTTACAGTGTGGTATTAGTAGTACAGGGCCTGAGTACTTCCTCCACCACTGCAAGACATTGTACTTATTTTAATAAATGATAAATATGTAATTGTGACTGTAACTTGTTCTCTCTGACGCTAATAATCTTCTAATATTATTAATATGATGACAAAGTGACCACACCCCGATGAATCACCGTTAGCCTCAGCTAACTGACCGCTGATTTAGCCTAATGTTAGCTAACCGACGGAGGCGTCTTTGTCGAGTTTCCTGTTGAGCTTTTGATTGTTAAATGAAATGTAATTGAAACTCCACTTACCTCGTCTCCGGAGCTGTATTCCTCCATCGTTAATGCCACTGACACGGTGCTCTCTTGTCTTTATTATCGCACACGGGATGTTCAGTTATGGTTCCTGTTTACTTCCTGGTGTTCGCAGACAACGAGCATAGAAAAGACGCACCTTCTACCCACTGTGACGGTGCGCACCGCCCCCTGCTGTACCGGAGTGAGTATTATATAACCTATTAACCTCCCTCTGGTTTGCCTGAATTCCTGCCCTGTGCTTAGTAATAATTTAACTAAAATTAATTTCTTAATTTCTCCCTCTCTGAATTGTATTTGTTACAATGCATAATAACACGTGCTGCGTCCTCCAGCTCGTTACACCACTGACTGGATTGCACTGACTTTCCCCCACAACATACAATGTGGAGTGTAATCCTGTATGCCCTAACTAAAATGATGACCTAAAGTAATGATGGTCTCCTCTCTGTGGCTATAATATCTTAGAAAAGACGCTCCTGAACCTGTGTTATTATGTCGCCTCGCTGTGGTGGCGTTCAGACACCACAACATCACACCAGAGTCAACATTAGAGGGCGTCTGAAGCGTCTGAAAGAAGTTTATGACACAAATCCAGTTTAAATAAAATTGCAATAAACTGAAGTGTCGTATAAAATCCAATTATGGGCGGTGCTCAGACTTTCAATGTAATCACATCAATGTAAAGGATGTTCTCAATATTTGCAAACAGGATTTACTGTCTGAATTGGAAATATTGTTAATACAAAGTCATTCACTCAGTCTTTTAATTATCTTGTGATGGTTCCTGTGTTTCTATGTCAGCGGGAGCTCTCATACAAAAATAGTACATTTTTAATTTATGTTGAAAAATTGTATTTTACACGTGAACTACCCGAGACAACACACATTTTTGAAATAAGTCAAACACTGTTTCATTTTTGACAAACCACATGTGATTCGATGTGAATTTTTGTTGTTTCGCATATGGTATTATATGTGAAATTGTTGTTTTCATATGTAAACATGTTACATTTCATACGTGAAATGTCTTTAAAAAACATATAATATGAAATATGTTTCACGTGTGCTTTTGTGTAAATGTTGAGTTCCTGTTATGATGTAATCCAATATATACATAATTAGATTTATATATTTTCTATTTTACTAGTTATTTATTTAACACAGACACTGCACATTAATAAATAAATGTACCAGACCCATCTGTAGAAGAAATCAGGAAAAGAAGCCACAACGAAAGACAGACAAGATCAGATCAATACTGTTACAATACAGTATTGATCTGGAATAAGGTCCTCTTGTTGTTATAGCACCAGCTTCGTTCACAGCCATGTTTCCTCAAGATGACCAACCCATTTATTCCAGCTACATGCAGCACTATTAAATAAACTGTCAGTCTGCAGCAGAGCATGGCTGCTCCTCTGGCCATAACCACAGACATACAGACTCCCAGAGGGTCTGAGCAGGGAAATCCATAACACACAGTGTACCACTGGTGACAATGAGGAGTTTCCCTGCGCCTGTTTCGAGCCCACCGCAGTGTATGAAACACCCTCAATGGCCCCGTTTAATTGGTGTATTTCATAAAAACAACAAGGAGTGCGAGTGTGTGCAGAAGCAACTGTCGCATTGTCAGAAATAAGACTATTTGTTAGGATTGCGTGCCTCTCTCTCTCTCTCACACACACACACACACACACACACCACGCCCCCTCCTGTCGGGAACACCCCGGCTGTGGACGTCTCCCTTCAGACGGTGCCGAGGCGCACCGACACGCTCACGCACGGTCCCTGATCCCCGGACTGAACTCTCCATCGTGCCGCGCTCCGCCGCCCGGCTCCCCGCCGCTGTCCGCAGCCTCCAGGTAAGACACCTCGGCTCTGCGGGTCAACCGGCAACACACCGGCGACACCAAACACCGCCGTGATTCCTCTGCCATATATATATGGCCATATATAGTCGCGGCCGCTTGTCTCCAGTTAACGAGGTTTTTATTTGGGTCTTTTCCTTGTTTCTTTTTTTGTTTTGGGGGGGGCTGCCTGTCCACCATCACGACCACGACCTCGGAGGATTAGTCACACATCAGTGGGACCAGACAGCCCACTTCCCGGATAAAGTTAGGCGCGTTTGGGCAGGTGCAATGCAGCAAAAAGCGAATTTTCTTGTTTCTTGTTCCCACCGCTGGTTTCGACGGTAGATTAACCTGCAGTCAACTCAGGTGAGAATATGTTGCACTCATTAACCTACTCCAACAACCCAGGCCACCGGAGAGGCACGAGCCACACCATTTAATCATATGGAGGCCAGGGGTTCAGATCAATTGATCACCTGGGTGTGATGTGGCATCAAGTGACTGGAGAGAATCCACTTTAATGGCCCCGTAATATGTTTGTACAGTTCATTCTTAAAGACCTTGTCTGTGGTAGCTTTCACCCGGATATCCCAGGGCTTCTCAGGGAAGACTGGTGTCACTGAGGAGGTGTCAGACACAGTGACAGTCTGTCTGTCTGTCTGTCTGAGTGCTCAGTATAAAGGACCGGAGAGGTGTAAGGTGCACGGGCTGCTCTGATGAAGCAACAAGCTGAGCTCTTTACAATTCAGAGGTGGTGTTTAGCCTCAGATTAGCGGGTGTTTGATGCTGCCACTCACAGCACTGATGGGGGGATACTGATGATATGGAGGTGTGAGATCCACTTAAGATGAAAGGAAAGGGCCAATGGTATAATGTTGTCAGCAGGATCCAGGAGGCCCGACAGGAAGGTTGGAGTCTGGGATGTATATATTACATTAGGGTTTGTAGTTTTTATTTGCACTCCGCTACATTTAGTTGACGACCAGAGTTAGATTTTAAAAACCACACTGAGCATATCAAATATTTTGTTAAATAGAAGTGTAGGTAAAGTTACAACTCAACCAACTGCACATTAAAATGTTTAAGGCTGCAAGTAATGAGTAATGAATGAACTAATTATCAATGACTAATTATTTAGTTTTTAATGATTAATTGTTTGGTCGATAAAATGTCGGACAATGCCCTAAAGGTTCTAAACAAGCAATTATTCGGTCCAAATAACAACCCGAAACTTAAACATATTTGGCTTACAATCAAATAAAACAAACAAAAGCGGTAAACCTCTTGCAGTGGAGAAGTTTAGGTTGTTACAGTAACATGGGCATGTTTGACATAACTAGCGTTAGCTAAAATGAAACTACCATAGTGATTTTACCCTAGCTGTTACTAAAAATAATACATTTTAATAAACCAACATTTTGGTAATTGAGTTCAATATTCCACGTAAGTAGAGGAAACAGTGGTTATATTATATATAACTTATATTATATTCAGTTATAAGGGAGAAAAACAAACAAACAGCTAAACTCCTGCTAACGCTTGGCTAGCTAGCTTAGCAGAGTAGCAGTAACTGCCATCTCAGATTTTTGCGATTTTGCTATTTGGTGTGTTTAAGCTTCCTAAATAAAACATTTTAATGTATTAAATAGTATAATTTAATAAATGATGAATAGTGTTTTTAATGATTGAAACCTTTGTTTAACAAACAATAATTTTCAGCTCTAAATCAGTTAATTGTTAATCATACATGTCAGATTCTTGTGGAAAATGATTTTAATTCACCTCCAGCTAAAATTTTTCCTATATACAGCAAATTCACATTTGAGAAGCTGGGTAAATGACATTAAAGGAATAGTTTGACATGTTTCAGTTTGATGAAAAAATCAATGGCACTCACATCTGTTCAGCATCAATCTTCTCCTCCAACTCCCAGAAGCCAATAAGTGTCTATCTATCTATCGTCCATCTATTGCATTAAAGGTCAGTTATCAAAATGATTGTCAAAATGATTTGTCTGTCGACCAAATAACTGGTTTATTGACTAAATTACATGTAATATTTGGTGAAATTCGTATGTTTTGAAGCTCAGATTGATTTAAGAAAAATAATTTACCCTTTAGGTTACAGCACGTGGACTATTGGTCTTATTTACTGTGATTGTTTGGCATTAAGTGTTACATTTTTATTGGCCGGTTTAAGCAGCTAATCTGAAAATGCCAAATGCCAATTCAACTCATTAAAGTGTCAAAGAACCTGTCAGACAGAGTGGCTGCTGGCCAAAGTGGCTGCTTACACTGACAAAGTGGCCACAGACAATATTTAGCCAGTGTGTCCTGTGTGTTTAAGACTGAAGACAGCTGTAAATTAAAACAAAACAGTTGTACTAATGAGCGACACTAACACCCATGAGTTCATATATCATCATAGCTTCATTATGAAGCCCTGTAAGTGGAAGAAATATTAAAGCAAGCTTTCTTTTTAGTGTCAACAAGACCCAAAAAGACACATAGAAAAAAAAATTAACATTGCTGGGGGGGTTTTCCGCAAACAACAAGCCTTTGCTGCGTAAGATATTTTGCCATACTATAATTTGTCATAGTGACGCTTCTCTAAATTAGTTCATTTTGCTCCTATAAGCTGTAGCTGCAGTATCTGCTGAGGCTGTTTTATCATTGTTACAGCGAGAATGCTATTCTAATGATAACAGAGATTTTATACAGCTCACACACACACACACACACACACACACACACACACAAGACTGAGGGGGGAATAAATGGGTGAATAAAAGGAGAAGAGAAGCCAGGGAATGCAGGGATTCCCCGATTTCTCTCCACACAGGCAGCAGAGCTCATCCAGCGGAGCAGAAAGGAGCCCTTGGGAGTGCAGTCACAGAGCATTACAGGTCTGCGTCTGCAGAATCTGGCAAGACAGAATAGAAGAGAGAGGGTGTGTGCGTGCATGTGAGCATGAGTGCATGCACGTACAATCACACATGTCTACATTGTTATGGCATGTATTTCTGTAGCAAATATTCTTTGTAGCAAAGAAGTACTCAAATATTTTACTTACAATACTTAAGTATTAGCATCACAACTTATTTTAATTATTTTATATACTGCTGAATAGCTTGTGATAAAGTATAAAAAATGGAAATATAGTAAAGTACAAGTGCCTCAATATTGTACTTACAGTCTTGAGTAATATACTTGTTGTACTTAGTTACATAACAGAACAGAGTTAAAATATTATCTTTATGGGAAAAGTATGCCTAAAAAAAGAAATTAAATGACAGTAGTACAGCATTTGTTGTGGAGTTTTACAGCCAGCTCGAAAACTTTCAACCTGTTTACTCAACTTCACTGCTTCTGTAGTTGCCCTTCCTCTTAACCGCGCCGTACTGTGGCCACCTCCTCCATCTCTTACATAAATCCTACTTACATTTTCCACTCCCTTGTATTCTCACCAACAGTGAACAGGACAAGGGTTGTGGAGATGCACACGTAGTCTGCCTTTGAAAAGGGAGCCACGTTGAATATTAGCTGATTAATACCTTGTGTAATATCTGGGATTATCTGCATGATTATATCCAGATTAACTCTGCTGATCTGAGTTGCTGTAACAAAGCTCGCTTGTGCTGCTGCATTGAATAACGTCTGATCTCTGTAGTGCCGTGCTGTGCGGGGTTTCCCTCCCTCCCACTCACTGATTGATGCCTCTCTTAGCCACGACTCTCTATTGCGTGCTCGTTTGGTATGCAGCCTGTAGCCCCATGCGGCCTCAGAGATGCATCGTGTCCCCCGACCGCAGCCGCAGCGAGGCAGTCAGAGGAAGCCTGTCCAACACACCAACACTGCAGATGTGGGAGGGGAGAAAAAACATCTCACAAATGTAATTTGGAGGCAGTGCTGAGAGGCATGACTCAGATGAGTAACAGATTGCTGGTCAGGGAGTGAGGCCTCTGTGTCCCCCTCCCTAAACCTCCACGGTGCACGGACACATGCCTCTGTGGGCGATCTGTGCTGCTGATGTTGAACTGAACCCCTGAGGGCGACGGTGGGCCGTGATTGGATGATGGGACACTTCAACCTGCGAATCAGGCAATGGTGCGGATGCTCAAAATGAATTTTATTTAAAATGACATCATTGTTTTATTATTTCCCAGCTCCGAGGGTGGTGTTCTGTGTGGAAAAGTCAACACAGCACAGCATACATCAAACACAGACATTAATTAGATTCATTGTTAGCATGTCATGCACATCAACGTGCTTAATCAATAAATATATTTGAACAGATTAAGGTCAGCTGTAGTGACATCACTGCGTGGAAAGAATCAGTTGAAACTAGAGTCACAGCATCACTGTTATGTAATAATACAAATTTCAAACAACAAACCTGGAGTGAAATTATTCTGTTAATCAATTTTTTGCATTGATAACACTGATTTGGTTATTATCAAATCAATGATAATAATCAAAATGTTATGAATTTTCTTAGAATTAAAGATTTAAATGAAAACCAGTTGGATTCCAACTTCTCTTGAAGCTTAAGACGATGTTTTGTTTCCCATCAGGTCAAGCCGAGCGCTGTTATCAATACAGAGTAGAAGGTCACGTCCTCTATGATGTCATCACAGGTGGAGACCCGCAGGTGTAGCAGAAAAATGCACTGCACATTTTTATCACATAATCTTGAGCATTAATCATTAGTTTCAGAAGAAGTCGACCTCACCCATATTTGTTGTAAAGGGCAAAGTCCACATTCAAATGTCACTGTTGGTTCACGGGGATAGTTTCTCCTGCCGGCACACAGAAGTTATTTATTTTCCTTCCTAGTTCTGCGTGTCTTTTCTCCTTATTTTCAGCAGGCTTCTTGTTTCCTTCACATAATCCATACAAAGGCATTTCATTCGTTTGATCACGTGTTCGCCTTGTTTTATTTCCTCTGGTAGTGGAGTTTCATCGTGCACCTGAGTGTAAGAGACATCCTGAGTGTCAATATGTGTGTCGTGGTGATTGTTTGAATGTTAGTACACACCATTTATTTTTTTAATGCGACTTTGTACTCATTACTCAGTGCTGTCGTTGAAGGTTTTCCCCCCAAACAGATTTTTTTTTATTGGGAAACACTCGAAGTTGTAATTAATGGTTTTGTTAATGGTTAATACATCATTTACTAATGCTTAAAAGATTCGTTATAATCCATTAATATGAATCTTTGGGTTGCCAAGTTGTGGAAACTCCCTTTGGCTGGTGATTATTCTCCAGTATCACACTCGCTTTATCTGGACTGTTGGACATCATAACTAGAGACAGAAAGTCTGTCTATCCAGACTAAATCATCTACAGCTATTCGATGTATTGCCATGGAAGTTTGTACAGACATTTGTTGCCAGATGATATATCCTACTGACTTTGGTAATCCTCTAACCTTTTCTCTAGCGCCACCATGAGGTTGAGATTTGTCGTTCTGAGTGAAATGTCTCGACAACTATCGAGTGGATTGCCGTGAAATGGGGTACAGACGTCCTTTGTTTCCCAGCAGATTAATTATTATAACTTTGGTGATCCCTTAAGTTTTTATCTAGAGCCTCATCCATTCCAAATGTATTCAAAATCCCCATCAGCCTTAATGGTACTTTGTGTATTATGCTAATTAGCAAATGTTGGCATGCTAACAGGCTAAACTAAGATGGTAATCATGGTAAACGTGATTGAGTGGTTATTAGCAAATGTTACTGCGGAAGCAGCTAATTGAGTCCAGGTTTCTGGAGCATTTGTGAACTTTAAACAGACACGTTTCCCTTCGTGATAGTTCAGTAATGGCCCCTGTGCTGAAACGCAGAACAGGATGCCCTTTCTGTCAAAATGTTGTGTGCTCCAAAGATTGGTTGCTGCGTGCCCCTTTATTTTATGGATTGCAGTTGTTTTGGCTTATTGCCAGGATTTTCCTCACGCGTGGGATGCAGAGAGCTCACATGTAGAACTGAATACGTTCTACAAGTGCTGCATTTGAATGAATGTCATGGCCACCTGAATTTCATTCATCACCACTATGATCCTCAACTGCCTTGACGTATGAAAGAAGAAAACAAAGAGTAAAAGGAGAGATCAAACGCCTCGCTAATGATCCGTGTGGAAAAAGTGGATCTGTCTTCATGTGTTGTTTACTTGATAATGCAGGTACAATCATTTTAATGTAGGTTCAATTTAAAATGTTACTTAGGTAAAAGTATGTAAGTATAATCAGGAAAATGTACGTAAAGTATTAAAAGTTAAATCAACTTTGAAATGTAATGGAGTATAACAAGAAAGTGAAAAGAAAATGCTCTGAAGTACAAGTACCTCAAATTTGAGTAGATGCATTTGACCGTCCAGGAGTCCTCTAAAGTCCACCTGTCTGAAAAAGCAGTTTGTCTTTGCTGTGAGATCTTTATTCATTGATCGGTCCTGGAGGCTCGTCCAGCACAGACACCTATCTGTCCTCCACACACTGAATTTCATTGTGCACCTGCCTCCTCGACGTTCCAGCGATGCTAATGTTCCAGGATTCAGTGTAACAAAACAGAAACGACACAAGGCTAATCTTCCACTCAGCTTTAAATTACACGTGTTCAGTTGGTTCACTCTGATTAATGGTAACACTGCTCTAAACGCACACACACACACACAGACACACACACACAAGCACTTTCAGAGGATTTCCTTCTCCCCATTAGCCGGTAGTGCATCGCAAAGACAAAGTGCAGTAAAATGTTGCAGGCGAGCAGCGGTTAAACAGGAACGAGTGCTATGAAATATTCAGCCATGTTGGTGAAAGGAGAGGGAGCTGTTTATAACCCGAGTGTCTCTTTCTCTCTTTGTGAAGAAGCGGCAGCGGCAGAGGCTACGACTGAAACTGGGTTAATGAGATCCAGCCTCAATCTAAAAACCTCTCATCTCCTGTTCTTTAAGTGCTCGTAGTGACAACACGAAAATCGTCAACACATCTATCTGAAAAACAAAAGGGTTCTTTCTGTGGAAACCTTTTCTAGAAAGCTGCACGTCATATGTTGATAATATCTGAGTTTCTTAAAGATCTGTTTCCTTACGTCTTTCTTCTTCTTCTAACAGTAAAAGTTATTCATTTGATTCCCCACAGCTTGAGTTTTCAGATGCTCTGCACTGAATATGTGTGTTTATCACACAACAGACTGGCTGCACTTGAACCGTCTCACAGTTTCTATCATAAGAAAGAACAGTGCCAGATCTGTGGAGTTGACGGCTTGAAATCTGGACCACTTGATGCTGTTTTCAGTTTGGGCAGAATAAACTGGCCTGTTTCGCACTGCAGACATAAGGAGAGCTGAGTGTACTGAAGATTGAGCGAGCCAGGGTCGTGGCTTGTCACCTGTCGCATAGAAACCCACGTCCTGTGTGTAATTAATCACATTAAGAAGCAAACCAGCTGATTTTATTAAGGATGCACTGGAAGAACTGCAGGTGGGTGCTTCATTAGATGATCATTCAGAATTGGATTTGAGTTACGTGGACTTTGGCTGCAGTGCAACTAGAAACACGATGGCAACAAAGAGAGAGGAAAGATAGATGCTTACTTTGATTTGTGTCAGAGGTCTGTGTTATTTTACGAAGATAACTGTCTTTGCGGCGACATGATTGTCCTTTGCTGTCATCAGGTTCATCTTTCATACAAAGAGGTTGTGATATTATCATTGGTGCAGTTGGTTTGCCTGCATTCGCTTTATTTAAAGATGACACAGTTTACAGCAGAGAGGCGGAATCCTCTGCACTGTGGATGCTTCTCGGCCGTGCTAGTCACAATGTGGGCCATCGGTTTATTTGAGGATACTCTAAACATTATATCAACTTAAATATTTAGGACGCTAAAAAGGATTTTGGAACAGGACCCTGATACAAGACAGGACCTTAAGAAGAGGTATAAATGCAGGAAGGATGTCTTGATCATTTCACTTACATTTTGCTTTACATTGATCTAATTATCACAGAGGACTCACTACACAGGCCACCTGGGGCCCGAGGGCAGTTGTTTGTAATCCGATTGTGCCCACAGGGTGAATTGTGATACATTTAGTTATCCTGGCTTTTCATCTAGTGCCATCATCAGGTCGATATTTCAATTATTTCAATCCTTGACTTTTAGCAAATAGCTGCAAAACCAATGACATTCCCATCAACCTCAGCTGTAAATTGTGTTGTGTTTGCTAATAAGCAAATGTTGGCATGCCAACATGCTAAATTAAGATGGTGACCATGGTTACATTATACCAGCTAAACATTAGCATGTTAGCATTGTCACTGTGAATGTGTTAGCATGCTGAGATTAGCCATCAGCTCAAAACATCACTGTGACTAAATCAGAGCCACTAGCACAAATGTTTAGAACATTTTGGAATTGGGCAGAGAATATAAATCGCATCGGTCATTGTTTGATGTTTGTTTGAGGTGGTGCTTGTGGCTACAAAATCTGGAAATTGTGTTTTGAGTCAGGACTTTTTATTTGTCATCCTCCACTGACTTCAGACTTCACAGCTCAGGAAAAAATCTGAGGCATTCTTTGTCTTTGGTTAGGCAATTTTAACGCAATAGGTTATTTTTAACATGAGTACATTTTATAACACAACATTAAATAGTAAAGCAAATCAAATTTTGAATTCATTTTTGAAAATATTAGCTTTATGAAACATTGATCACAATACGAGTGCTTTGTGTTTAATGTGAGGAGCAGAAATAAGTCTTGAGCTTCCTTTGTTTTGTATTTCTCATTTATTTTAAGGTTCCAAATGCATAAAAAACTAAGATTTCAAGGTTAGAACACTTGACCTGCATTAACGTCATCTCTCTGGTACAACTTTCTTGCTCCTTTTCTCCTTTAAAGTCCAGATCAGCTTTTCTCTTCCTGGTCTTTTATTCCAGCAGTCACACCCAACAGCACAACACAATCAACCCAAGCAGTCATCCATTTTCCGTCTCTGGCTCTGTCCTTTCTCAGCTGGTCTGTTTGGAGGAGTGGCGGTCGTTTCCTGAGCCCACACTGCCCTTTCCTCTTAATTAGCGGTTGAAATGACACAAACAACCTATCAATGCGAGGACGAGAGGCAGCAATCAGATAAGAATGATGCAGGAGTTCACTGAAGGTGAAAACCAGCAGAAAGTGCAAGGAGGAGTACAAAGGAGGACAGCAGACGGGGGATCTGGATAAGGATTTTAGAAGCACTAACTCTGTTGGTTTGTTTTTCCTATTTTCTGGTCCATTGAGCCCTGCAGGGAATTGTGGAGGCCTGCAGGCTTGATAGGTCATTACTGATGACTGCTCCTCTGAGAGCTGTAATGTCATGGTGGCTGTGACATGTGTGCTGCATGGATGTGTAAGGGCAGCATTTTAAACGTTAGTCAAGGCATTGCTTTATTTAAACAATGGTGGTGGTCAAACAGCAATGCTGTTTTTATATTACAGCACTATTACTACTAAATGCAGAAAATGGCTCTTGGAGTGTTATACAATTGGATATTCGAGGTGAAGCTAATTTGAATAATTTAGTTTAATCTATAACAAGCATCATAATTCGTAAACTGATGTGTTTTTTATGTAAAATCTTCATTTGTAGAGTAACTAGTAAAGCTGTCAAAATAAAAGTGGAGTAAAAACACAGATATTTCCCTCTGAAATGTAGTGGAATAGAAGTATAAAGCTGCAGAAAATGGACATTTCGAGAGGTACAAGTACCTCAAAGCTACTTAAGTAGAGTACTCGAACAAACATGCTTAATTACATGCCACCACTGCTGGCAGGCAACATTACAGCAACGTGTGTTATGTTTCCAGTTTGTTTCAAATGAAGTGCTTGTTGGATCGTAGAACCGCCGCCTGAAACTTCCTCCACCCACTTTTTTCCGAAGTCAAAATTGGGGGAGGGGGTTTCAGGTCTCACTGTGCTTGAAATGAAGTAGTTTGAAACGTCGGTAATGGAATGTGTTTACCCGAAGGCGGGGCAGAAAGTGGACACGCGATAATCGTTCAAACGTGGACAACATTTTCTGACACATGAAAACTGGTGTAAAACACAAGAGAGCGTTCAAGCCCTGCTCACATTCTCACCTCCACACAGCTGACCAGTCACCGTGTGAGGCCGGAGTGGATGCCAGATAGCCGTTTTCAAAAAAGTTACAAACATTGTGGGATGCTGTTGAAGCATGCCGACACCTTGCAGCTGACCATTTGTGTAACTTTCTGAAACTGACAATCCAACAACTGTGCCCACTTCACGCAGCGATTGTCAGGAGGTGAGAAAATAAGCAGGATTTGAACCCAAGCTCTTTTTTATTCTGTCACTTTTTATGTCTACAAATGAGTGTCTTTCAGGAGAAACTGTGTCAAAGTGTGTGATGTTATCAGCACTTGAGTGATTATCGTGTGTCGTCTCTCTCTATGACAGTCTGCTTTTCAACCCGGCTTCGAGTGCTTTAAACACTTCCAGACACATGAACTTGTGTGTCTCAAGCTTCCCTCGTCCTTCTCTCCTGTGCTAACACTCATCCTCGGTCCAAGCATGAACATTTGTAGACAGCCAGTTGAGAGATTAGATCAGGACTGGTTGTTCTGTTGTGGTGATCTTTCTTTCAGCTGCAATTTGACATCTCCACCCTCCCCGAGGACTCATAATCAAACCTGGCAAGGACAGAATGCCAGTCACCATTATGCAAAGTGTCAGGCTTGACGGAGGTGAGTTATTCATATCTGTGTCTAATGCCGCTTTATTACCTTTGAGCCAACCAAATAATTAAGGTTTCAAATTGGATTGTGATTGACAAAGCTTAATGGGCTGTGTTTCAGCAGAGTTACTGACATGCAGAGGATGAAGTGGAGTGACGGGAACCCTAGCAGACAGGTCCTCGCATGATTGGCAGTGACATGGGCATTGTGTCTTGACAGGTCTCCAGGCTGAGAGAGAGAGAGAGAGTCATTAGTGCACTGCAGTGGTTCAGCCCTGAGGTGTGTGTGTGTGTGTGTGTGTGTGTGTGTGTGTGTGTGTGTGTGTCAGAGACAAAGCAAAAAAAAGAGAGACAGAAAGAGAGGTCACCACTTAAATGAAAAGTACACACAGGCAGGGATACTTTCCACTCGGACAAACACGTCATGTAATGCGCTGTCTCTTCCTCAAACCTGCCCAACTCTTCCCAGAAGCCTCTCCGGTCTCCTCCAGCGTGCCACGTCTCATCTGGAGCTCTCTTGTGAAGACCATGGCTGCCTATTGATCTCACCTCGCTGTGAACACAGGTCCACATCCGATCTCAGGAAGTGGATTACGTGCGGGGAGATGCACAGCTGAGATAGAGGGATAAATCTCATTTGCTTCATTTCCTTTTAAGTTGAGATAAGCCGGGCAAGCTGGAAACCATTTTGAGAACATCCGCGTTGATCATTGTCAGAATCTGCACAGCATTAGGAAGTTACTGTGTGTTTGCTTCCTCAGTCTGTTGACACACTGTTGTCGACTCACTACTGGTAAATTTGATTGGCCTGACTCTCTCTGGGTTTTATGTGCAGAAATCTCAAGAGCTTTGTGCTTCATCTCGTCCTCTTACTCAGAAAAGCAATTTAATTTTATGTCTTCTGAGCGTGGCTGTGCTTTGATCATTGCTACATCTGTCATTGTCATGATATTTCCCCCTGGAATTACTCCTTGAAGAAACGAGTTGGGCCGTTTAACACCCTACCTGCCTTTAAAGTCCAGTTTGTTCTGCTATCTTGTGTGATTCCTCCTTTCAGTGAAGGCAGTGGACAAGTAGTGGTTGCTCTTTTCCTTAAGAATTCATGTTTAGTTACTGAAAAACATGTAAACCCTGGGATCCTAAAGCTGTTCCAATACTTTATTTGTGCAACAGTTAGATTATAATGGATGGTTTTGATCTTTACATGAAAGTGTTGTAAATCTGAACAAAAGCAGTAATCAAAGTAGTAAACTAATGAGGTAAAACAGATCATTATTCTCACGTAATGCATCATAGTGTTCTGGTTTATCTTAGAAAGTATACCAAAATCTTAAGAAGACAACAAATTCTTGGGTTGGACTCGTGGGTTCAGTGTTCTCGGCTTTAAAGTCATCACAATTGAAGTAAACGCTACAGAAGCACCCGACTTATTGTGCAATCGCCCTGAATGACATAAGGCATCCAGCGCTTCCATATTATCAAGCACCAAGTCAGATATACTTGAGCTTTCAGGAGGTTGTAATCATGACTTGGGTGTTGATGTGATAAGTGTATACAAGTCGGGAGCTCTCGTATGGCATGAATGCGGTATGTGCGTGGATGTTTTGTGGCGATTAAAGATGTGAGAGGGAAAAAGGACCTAGAGTCAAGAAAACAGCAGCAACAAAGCACCAGAGCAGAGATACTGTAAATCAGTATGCAGTATGCTTTATTATCTGGTGTGTGCCATGGCACCTGTGTAAGCAGCTGTGCAGTATGTCATTATTGACTTTTGTTGATGAATAATTAATGTTTTCTACACGTAATGCATATCTGCCATTGTGTGTTTGTGTGTGTGTGTGTGTGTGTGTGTGTGGACCATATAAAAGCCTGCACTGGCTGGCTGCAGCTGACATAAGGAGGTCTCTGGCAGAGTTTAAGTGACCTGCTGTTTAATGGTCACAAGAGACACTCTCCACCAATCTTCTTCACTGTCTACAGCCGTCTGTGTCACGTTAATGATTCAGGAGGAAGACGTACAGCATCCTGTGAATTACCACTGGGGGATTTAGGGAGTTATACATTAAAACAAGAGAGGAGAACGGAGCCACAGCGCATTACCAACTTTTAACCTAAAGAAAATCATCCAGACAGAGTATGGGTTAACGTGCAGCCAGCTGCTACATGGAACTGGCAGCTTGTATGATTTATTAATGATCCGGACACGCTGCTCTTCACACTGGAGCCACCTCTGTCAACATTGTGTGGTAATGTACATGCTAGAAAACATAGCGCCTGGGGAAATTATTTGGAGAAACATCAGCCTCTCAGGAGATGAAGAATCTGCTGATACAAGGTGAAGGAGCTACTCTACGATTTATTTACTTTAAAGCAAAAAAAGGTGTTTGGACCCGAGGATCTGCGCAGCTCCTCGCTAAAATAACGAGGCTAAAGCTGAAGTCTGCTGAAGCTGATGAATTTTCAATTTGAAGAGGATGAGGGTGACCCACATTTCTGCAGAAACACACCACACACTCACCATATAATGTTCTCTCGACCTCATTCATCCCGCTGTAACTGCATTTACACAGAGCGAAACAAGTGTGATACATTTAAAGCTTCTTGACCGGGTAGATATTGCTGCCCGGCTGCTGAGATCATACTGAAGTTCAAGAGGAACAAGAATGAGAAATACGAGCTGAGCGTGCTGTTGAAGGAGAAGGTGATGTCAGGGGAAAATGCACAGTTGTCTGTGGGGCTGGGGTAGTAAATCCATCCATCCGTCCATTAGCTATACCTGCTTAACCTTTAGAGGGTGGCGGGGGGCTGGAGCTGATCCCAGCTGACACTGGGAGAGAGGCGGGGTACACCCTGGACAGATCGCCAGTCAAGCAGTGGGCCATTAACCCTCATATTTACACCTACGGCCAATTTAGGTTCGCCATTTGCCAATCAACCTTAACTTTGCGGACTATGTTGTCCAAATGAACGATTCTGAGCAAACCGTAATTAAAAAGTAAATAAGCAAGACTATGTAACAGTAAGTTTTTTAAGCAGCTGGGTACAACAGTTTTAATCAAACTTAAACATAAGTAAATGGTGCATTTGTTGGGGACTATTTTCAGCCAGACTTGGTTCTCTAGTGAGTGTTTACAGCAACAGCATGATAAATGTGGGATTGAAATCAAATAAACTACAGTGCCCATGTTTATTGTAATGAAGGGACATGTCAGCCAGTGCAACAGCGTGGCTCATTGGTGTGTTTTTATAGTTTTTATACAACAATGGAGCTCTATGGCACAGAGCAATAAGATATATCAGGCTTTGGCTACACAGACATTATTGGGAATTTGTTGAGTGTAAGGAAAATATAAAATATCACCAGAATTATCTTTTAAATACTCAATGAGCTGCTGTTTGCAAAGTGCTTCATCAAAAGCCAAACATAACCTGTTGTATAAACCTGGATTCTTTTGCAATGTGATGTGTTAAAATAAAATGAAACAACTTACATTTGAAGGATTTCCTTCTGGAAGAACAGTCAGGCATTGAACTACACTCCAGGACTGAGATGAAAGTACTAAAGGACTGAAGCTGTTCTGAAGGCGTCGTCTGACTTTGACTTGAAAATCATATTTCTGCACCTGCTGATGTTCAGTAATGACTGCATATTATCTTTATTCCAGTTCATTTCTCATCCATGCCTACTTTGCTTTTCTGCCAGTTGGCACCCAGCTGCTCCCAGCACACCTGTGGTCTTTAATTGGCAGATTGATTCTGGTGTCTGTAAGCCCGGCCACCTGCAGGATACACCAGACTGACTGGTGGTGAAATGCCACACAGTTATAAAACACCAAGTAGACCGCGGTGTGGCTTTGTGGCCAGATGTCCCCGGTAGAACACAGACAAGGTGACAAATGATCCATTACATGTTTGAACAACATGAATTGTGAATGGCAGAAAAGATGAAAACCTTCCCCACACTGTGTTGAGAAAGCAGTGAGTCACCGTGCTTTCCTCAGAGCTATGTTATTAGTGCCAAGTTGAGAAGTTGAGTGCATTTTGTCTGCTCAGGAGCCAAAGTTTAACTTTGTCTCCTCACTCATGTTTACTCAGTACAGAGAGAGCGGCAGTGGAAATGTGTTGTGTGTGTGCTCAGGGAGGGCTGCGTCAGGACACCACGCCTACTGCAGCACACAATTCAAACTCTGAGATAGTGTTGTGTTCTCTCAGCACTACTATAATATGACAGATAAATATTAGTTTCACTTTACTGATGTCACTGACCAAATATTTGTCATATCTGCTCAGTACATCAAGCGTATCGTGTCAAAATGTTTGGCTGTCAGAATCTTCTGTGTTGTTACAATCAACGTTTTTGACTTCCTGCTTTACATGCACTCAGTTTCCAGCTTATTAGACCTGGCTAAAACTGACACAGTTAAATGCAATAGCCTCGCTTTTGTTGAAATTGTTTTGGAGAGGTGTTGATTCAACTTTGCCATGAAATTTGGTACAGACATCCATGTTCATCAGAGAGTGAAACCTGCAGACTTTGGTGTTCCTCCGACGTTTCCTCTAGCATCACCAGCAGGGCAAAGCCTATTCTGTGAAATATCTCACAGACTGAATCTTACAGGATGAATCCTACTGACTTTGGTAATCCCCTGGGGTTTCCTCTAGCACCACCATGTGGTTGACAAGTGGGTTTTGAGTGAAATGTTATTATACCTATTGGATGGGTTGTCATGAAATCTGGTACAGACATTCATGTTCCCCACAGGATGAATTGTAATGACTTTCTGATCGCCTGACTTTTCATTTAGTGCCACCATCAGGTCAAAATGTGTCCAGTATGACCAAATACATCCATAACAATTGTAATTCCCATCAGGCACAGCTGATGTTTAGCATGTTTAGTGCTAATTAACTGAAGGTTAGCACGCTAAAATAATATGATCAACACGGTGAACACCAGCTAACATCACCTAGCATTGTCATTGTGCACATTTTAGCATGTTGTCATGTTTCAGCTGGAAGAACTGCTTTGCCTAAGCTGCCAACGTGGCCGTAGACTCTTATTTTAACCCCAAGGTGGGGGGGGTACGGCCTCACAGAGCTGGTAGTGTGGCTGTGCACTTTCAGTCTTGTCTCAAGAGCAAGGCATATCTGTAATCAGCAGTTTGAATCTTGCAAATGCAAAGGTGTCTGTAAAAACCCACCTCGTGTCTAAAAGGTGAAGGAAAATCTCTTCTTTGGCTACAATGCCGCTGCCATTCAGTTTTAAATGCTTTAATAACTGATGTCATGATGTGCCTGTGGTTGCAAATGAAGCTGAGATGATGTCTGCCGGTTCATTAGTGCTAATTCATGTAAAGTGAAGGGAAGAGGCGGGAGAAAAAAGGAAGAGGATGAAAGAGACGGTAATGAATAAGCTCTGAAGGAGGCTGGAGTGGGCTTATGCAGATCTCTCCACTCCATTCAATTTTTATTTTCCAACTTCATTTACACAAACACTGGCAGAATTTTGTCCGTCTCCTCGGTGCCTCATATAACCCCATGGATATTAGTTACTGATTTTATGGTTGGTTTTCTTGACAGGATGGAAAATTATTTTTGTGCAAGTCCGGTTATTGACAGCAGATTGAGAATAGTGTGTGTGTGTGTGTGTGTGTGTGTGTGTGTGTGTGTGTGTGTGTGTGTGTGTGTGTGTGTGTGTGTGTGTGTTGTCATGTATAGCATTCAATTATAGTAACAGTAGCATCAGAAGAAATAAGATCCACTTTGCATTTCCACAGCAATGTTAGGAGGAGTGACATTTCAGCGCTTGACACTGTTCCCTGTGGGTCATTTATCATCATGAAAGTGGTCATACATCATGTGGTGGGGCCATTAATCACAGGGTTGGTGGTTCCATCCCTGGCTCTTTCTGTTCGTATGTCATAGTGTGTTTTAGCAAGATAGTGAACTCGAACCTGTAAAGCTCTACTAAGGCCTGGTGGTGCTTTGAGCTAAATGCTGACTTCAGCATGCTAACATGCTTACAATGACAATGCTAACATGCTGATGTTTGGCAGGAAATGTTCATCATGTTCATTTCATTTGTTCTTCATGGAGGCGCTGGTGAAAAAGTCAGGGGAAAACAAAAACCTATAGGCTCCATTGTCTTGGCACTATGAATATCTGCACCACATTTCATGGCAATCCAACAGCTGTTGAGACATTTCAGTCTGGACCAGAGTGGTGGACACACTGACATTGCCATCCCTAGAGTCATGCCACTCTAAAAAGTCTTTTTGTACAAAAGCATCTGCCAAATGAATGTTGTGTAGCTGTGTGCATTGGCATGAAGGTGTGCAGATAATTAGTCTTGTCAGGAAAAGATGGAGCTCTGCTAATAGAAGCTGAGAAATGTGGGTGTTGTACTCTGAATGTCAGGCTTGGAGCCTAATTGGGAGGTTGTTAAGCTGCTATGGTGATGTCAAATGTCTACCAATTACTTGTGCTTCCCCTTGTAATCCTGAAAATCATTGTCTTATTTTAACTAATGCCTTTTTACACTTGCACATTAACCGGGAATTTAACTGCCAATCCATTTCATGTCTGCCATATTTTACTGACTTTCTCTTCTGTCTGTTTGACCTCATCTAGGTTTCCTGAGAGTGGTCACCGCTTGTCAGCTTCCCCAAGAAACTGAATATTAGAGGAGGAAACACTGGAGGGACACCGGGAAATTCAGACTATGCCAGCGCTAAAAGAGCAACAACCCGATCATTAGCTGAATATTACAGAAAGAGAAGCAATTTGCAGCATAATGTAGGTCTGCCTCACTTCCTCCATGCAAAATTTTTGCTTGGCTGATTTAATTGGCCGAGTGTAGACTGAGGGCCCAATGGAGCAGGACGGGGAGGATCTCAACCTCTCCTTTCTGCTGGAACATGAAAGAGATATGATCCTGAAGGTGCTGCAGAAAGACGAGAAACTGAGGAAACGAGAGGAGAAGAGGATACGGTGAGGACTCCCCTATCAACATTTGAACTCAGCTTTGTCTCATTCTGACTTTTCTTAACATCCATTGATGTTCTCCTCTTTCCGTCCTACAGGAAGCTGAAGAATGAGCTGCTGGAGATCAAACGGAAAGGTTCCCGTCGGCCCCAGGAGCTGGGGGAGCGACAGTGTGCTCGCTGCCTAAAGACTCTGGGCCTGATCTTCGACCGCGGAGATCTCTGCGAGGAGTGCCAGCTGCGCGTCTGCGGCGACTGTCGTATAAAAAGTCCCAATGCACGCCAGTGGAGGTGTAACGTTTGTGCCAAGATGTTGTAAGTGTGATGCCTGCAGGGACTGCAGATGGTTTGGATTATATGGTTAATGACATCACATGTGTCTCTAGCTGTCTGTGAGGGCCTCAGGTGTTTCAGTGCTGTGATCTTCTACGAGGCTTAAAAAAGTCATCCCGCCAAACGCAAAACACTGAAGCACATGAGCATTTCACTCAAATGTCACTGCATATAAACAATGCAAGCTTTTGGTCGCCGTCCATGTTTGGTTTGGAACAAGTACACACAACAGTTGGCGTTCTCGCTGGATTTGTTGGGGTCGTCACTGACCAGTCATTGTTTTGTCTGGTGTATTTACTTTAGTTGTAGGGTTTGTGCTCCTTCCAGACAAAAAGGAATCTGTGCAAGTTTGTGGAAACAGTTTTTGTGTGGTGTGTCCAGTCTTTGTAGGTTTCACCTCTTCTTTAGGTTTGTCCAAAGCTTTAGCTGCTGCCTCACTGCATTTTAAAGCAGTCTTTGGTACTGCAATTTTATTTATTTATTCCATTTTTATAGGTTTAAGAACATAGTGTAAAATCGTAGTTGAAGGAAATGTGACCTTGTTTTTCTATGATGAAACATCATTTAACGGTTCATTCTAGACTCTGAAGTAATGCGAGATATTTACAGCTCTGCTACAACTATTAGAAACTAACCTAATCATTACTGAGAAACAACAACAACAATAAAAAAATTGATAGCAGAGATACCAAGTTCTCCACCGCTGCCAGTCTGAATAATCACATCGTGGCCACAAGATGTTGTTTTGTTGAATAAGCAAATGTTTTTGCTCTCTCCACCTACACGTGTGACCCACAGCCAAAGTTCACCTGTAGAAAATCACCAACTGAAACACAAGGAGACAATGAAGGAGAAAACAGTGGTTGCACCAATCACTTTTCTTTTTTTTTAAATATATTTTTATTTGAAAAGAATGTACAATAATCAGCACCATTAGATGAACGTATAAGCATAACAGTGCACTGAGTGTCCTCATAATCTCCATATAGAGGAAAAAATAAACAAAGAAAAGGAAAAGAATATATAGTAAAATACAAACAGATATATGAAGAACAATAGATCAAATAAAGAAATATATATACATACATACACACATAAATAAATGTATACACATACATATAATATATGCTTGAGCATACTTTAGTGGCCCCCTTGTGTTTCCAGAGGGTACATGATGTTCACACACAAGCATACACACTCAGTACAAGTCACACCAATAACAAGTCACAAACAAAAACAGCGACAATTTGTAAGTAACAATAACATTATATGTACCTTATTTATAGTTTACCTATATCCATAACCAATCACTGGGAGTATGTACAGACCAAAGTACACACCCCTGGAAGTACGTTGAAAGTATTCTCAGTAATAGGTGGATGTTGTGTTTGCAGGGAGCTGAAGGTGGTAACAGGAGAGTGGTTCCTGGAGGAGCGGTCCAAGCGCTTTGAGCAGGGAGTGCCGAGCAGTGATGTGATCAAACAGACAATCATGAGCAGCCCAGTAATCTGTGAGTTTCACCACTGATGTTCTTAAAACTGCAAAGTTGTTATCCAAACCTTAATGAAGAGGTGGAAATATGTTTCCATGTTTCCATATGTTTTGGTGGTGAGGTAGTGTAGTGGATATATGTTGATTTTATTAATGGATTCTTGATGTTTTTCATCACAAGCAACGGACACAAAGTCTACAGAAAACCTGTCAGGTCCTTCTGAGTCTGAGAGATCCAACACCCCAAAATCCAACAGAAGTGCAATACTCAACGTTGTGGATGGCGCCAGGAGGAAAGGGTAGGTAGTGGAAATAGAGTACATACGAATTCTGAATTTAATAGGGCTTGAAAACGTGAAATATTCATGCAGAGAGCGGACAGGATAAAATCATCTCAAACCACATTTAAAGAACAAAGCAGATCAAGTGGATGCTCATTTGATTTTTCAGAGACCCTGAATGCATTTTAAAATACATTTGGTTAAGCAACACAGCAGTAATTGGATTGCGCCGGCTAGCACCACTCCACATCTTGGCTGCACTCTAATGGTTCCTGAAGGCATCACAGTGATTCAGACAAAGCAGCCATATAGACAAAAAGCTCTGATAAACAATAGCTATTTCACCATCACAGGTGTTCCCGCACCTCAGAGACCGAAAAGGTTGAATTGTTTGAATTGCATATGAATCTTGATTGGCATCAAAATTCACAAACAGAAGTGATGGAAAATTATGGGAATCCTACAACTTGTGATACATTTCAAACACATTCCTAGCCTGCAGGAACTTATAGTACAAAACATTACGTCCCGGCTCCACACGGAGCTTCAGGCTCATTATGTTTGATGCAGTGGAGGTGTACAAGTCACTCATCCCGCTGCTGGACGGCGTTGCAGCTGCCTCTGAAGCCTGTGGCGCTCTGTTCTGAGGCCTAACAAAGCGGAAGGTTTTGCGTAGGTTGCACGAATTTTGCCTACCCTCGCTTTAACATACTAGCATTTGCTAATTAGCACACAAATCACAGGTGTAAAGTGAAGTTTGACCTGCTGGTGGCGCAATATGAAAAGTCAGAGGATCACCAAAGTCAGTAGACTTCATCCTCTGGGGACCATGCATATCTGTACAAAGATGTGTGTCAGTCCATACAGTAGATGTTAAAATATTTCAGTCGAGGCCAAAATGGTGAACCAAACAATTGCTTATCAATGTTATTCACGGCTAATCACATGGCCTAAAATTCCCAGAAACTTCACATAAATGAATCACAAAGTTTTCTTTATGTCTTGTTAGCCTACCTAGTGGAAATTATTAATCAAAAACAATTACAATATAATAATCCACCTTGTTTAATCCTAACTAGAGTGTATTTCCTCTACAGGATGCAAACTGTAGAGTTGAGTGAGATAAAGCAGAGGGAGCAGAGTGACACAGTGCTATAACTCTGCAATAATGGACTGATTATCTCCAATATACAGTATGTGTGTGTGTGTGTATGTGTGTGTGTGTGTGTAGAAGGATGAAGCTGGATAAAAAAGGCAGCCGACCCACCTTGAAACCGGAGAACGGAGTCGACAGCATCAGCGTCAAATCTGCTTCGGGTGGAGACGCTCCAAGTGTGCGAAGTGTTCGCTCCGCTGCGAGTCCACGTTCAAACAGGTAAACAGACTGACCTGTACTGTGCAGCACGTGTTATCAACATCATATCATAGCTCCACAAGAGTTAATATTAGAAACCCATTCTCTCAGCGCTGGTGCAGCCTTGTAGTAGTATCTACAGAAGAAAGAAAATTCAAGTGAGATGGCAGTGACAATCATTAAAAGCTCGGTCACACTGAAGCATATATTAAAGAGGTATTTGAGTAATTCTTATATATGCAGCCAAAGAGCCTCAGGCAGGTTGTTTCCCACAACTACGCAAGACTTCAATTGATATTATTTGATGAATAAGGATGAAGGGAATGTCATTGGTGTTAAATGCTTGTTAAACTGGTTTCTTTCTGGTTTTCAGGGGCGGTGCGGGGGCCGTGGAGTCCTCGGGGATGCCCACGATTCCCAACAACCTGCGCTCCCAAACTCCGGACAGATCCTCCGCTCCCAGCGACAACCGGAGGGTCAGGGTCAGCAACTGACACACACTGACACAAAACACACATACAGCGACAGACTGGGGTAAACAATCCAGATCAAACTGCTGTTTTAACAGCTTGGGTGTGTTTGTGTTTGCACGCAGCCTGACGGAGCGGAGAGCGTTGCCAGTGTGCACTCCAGCGACAGTGCGTCTGAGAAGAAAACTTCCATCCATCACAGGACAAACTCGGGCACCCCGACCATTTCTGTGTCCAGGGCCTCGGTTTCATCAGGTGCCTCCACCTCCACCTCCTCCTCGTCTTGCTTTGCTTTGCCATTTTTTGTCAAGCGACGTGACTCCTGCTGTCGTCTTGCGGCTTCACAGCTTCACACACAAACATTTCGATATCTGAGTCACGGTTTCAAGATGTGTTAGAGGCAGCAGTGTCATACTGTATCAAAGGTGATATTACGCAGTCCAACCGGGGCTGTGCAGAAACACTCAGCTGCTCTCCAACTCGGATGAGTACCTCATAAAGGACAAAACTGCTCCGTTGTCTGTCGGGAGCAAATGTCACATCTGTACAAATTACTATGATCTGACACCCCCATCCCTGCTCTTCTTTATGTGTTGAGCTCTCTTTTTTAAGTATGATTTCTTCCACTTTGTCTTTCCCTGTGTCAGACGCTTTATCTCCACTAGTAACAGCTGCTAAGATGTGTGTCAAGATCTTAAAATGGCTCAGATTAGTGTCGTTAGCTGGAAAAGAGCTGCCGAGTAATGATCTGCTCTCACTGCCACAGATGTGCCGGACCATATATTCAGTATTATATAGTGCACATACTGAAGATGTGACCATTTTGTTTTGTAGCATTGTGTTTCTTGTTTGAGGATAGATTTTTAAGAGCCTAGTACTTTTCTGTTATTTATTTTCATAGGCTTGTGTGTAACTATATGGTTGATGTGCTTCAAAGATACTGAAAACATTATAAGTCACCCATTTTCAACCCCCCTCATGGAGCTAATGTTAGATTCATTAGCTAGCCTGCTACAGCTGATCAAATCTGCCAGTGACAGCAGTCATTTCATCAAAATGAGAAGCTGCTGTTTTCTACCACTGTCTAAAAAGCAGGATTCAGTGTTTCAAAACTGAATATGATTTTTTTGAGAGGTAATCTGCAGTCATTAACTGAATGTGTGCTGTTGGAGAAGAGAAAGCTTGACAGGCGTAGGATGTTGATCTACATTTCTTGCACTTAAGGTACAACATTTTTACTATTATATGGAGTGTGAATTTGCACACATAGTGATAATCATCACTCTGTACCCTGTCCTGCACTGTCTGCTTCTTCTTCTGCTTCTTCTTCTTCTTCTTCTTCTTGTTTGCCTTCTGGCCCCTCACTCCCTTTAAACTGCATTTTTGAAACTTTTTTTCTTTCTCCCTCTCACTCCTCCTCTGCATCCCCTCCCCCGTCTCCCTCTCCCCCCTCCGGGGCACCAGATCACAGTCGCTCAGAGATGGACCTGTCAGCTCCGGCATCTGAACCCAGCGACGACGCCTCCAGTCTCAGGAGCCGTTCGGTCCCCGGGCTCAACGAAACCGTAAGCGGCATCGACCCGTCCCCGCACGCTGATCACATGTGTTTGATTTCTGCAACAAATTCAAAGACTTAACCAAAGATTTCAACCGCACCACTTGACTTTACAGTCCATGCCCCTTTTTAAAAAATCCATACATCTACTATGCTGCATGTCCGTATCGAGCTCAGGATCTGTGGGCTGATGAACCCAACGTGTTGCACCAGACGTGGGGCTGAATGTTAATTTCACTTCAGAGCTCACTTCAAAGAGCGTGACAGCATCTAAACAGTTGTAGGCTGAAAACAGGTGGAGGATCTGATGGTCAGTATAGGGCTGCTTTGTCTCTGCGTCTACTGAATGTTCATTTGCATTCAAAGTGATTCACGGAAACACACGCGCTCAAACACACACATACGATTCTTTCTTTTCTTTTTAATCTACTCATCCATTCATGCTCACAAGTTTACTGTAAACCCAATGACATTGTGGTTTTGCGCGTGAAAAACGAGTCAACAAATCGCCCCACTCTGTCCTGACTCTGTCTGATTGAATTTATGGAAGCTGGCTGCATCCACCCACCCACCCACCCACCCACACACACACACACACACACACACACAAAAAGCTGTGGTGTGGAAAACTGTGCAGCGTTCAAAGACGCTTTGGCCAGCCTCCCAGATGTCATCTCCCTTTTGATTAAATCTTAATGCTGTCATCCGCAGGAGTTTTCTGACGAGGATGCGGAGGAAGACATTGATGCCCTGATGTCGGCCCACAGCAAGACACCCAGCCGCCGCTTCAGCAACGCCGTGTCAACGGTAACACCCATGTTAACGCTAGTACAAACACAATAAGATCAAAAGCAGATTCTGGAAATTCCTGTATGCGTGCATACTGTGCAGTACAAACATGCACACTCACCATCTCCTGAAGCATGAGTCAGGTGTGTATGTTCTGTTGTTGACTGTGTAAACATTGTGTGAGTGGTCATTTTGTGTCACGAACACCTTCCAGTGCACGCTTAGGAAGCCTGCTGCATTTACATAAACTAACTTGACTTTGTAGTATGATAATGGAGAGGGCTACTGTTATGTGTCAGAAAATAACGTGCTGCAGAAACACATTTAGTTTAGGTTATTTTGGTTATTTTCAACTTGTAGACCTACAATAAATTAACAGTGACACATCAAATCAATGCAAGGCTGAAGACTTAGGTCATTACAGTTGCCCTTTTTACATTAATTATTTTCTTTAGATCCCTTTTAGATTTATACATTGAGAATGTATGTATTTTTGTACGTGTGTGTAATTTCAGAGCTGCATATGTAAACAGGCGAGACAGATGTACTGCCTGTCTGACATTTATCATGTCATCTCAGAAATGACAACAGCTTCCGTCACTGGGATGCTGTTGGTTGTATGAATGGAAGTGGAGGAGGTGATGAAGGACATTGTGAAGATAGTTGAGTCTGTTATTGAGTCGAGCTCTAATATACTCCGTCCCCTGTTACATGTTTCACTTCATGGAGGGCTTTGGGAGGATAATGAATGCACTACTTATTCATTCATTTCCATTATCTGTAAGATAGTGGGGGGGAGTTTAGTTTTAGAAAAAACTCAGTTTACAGTTTTACAGATCAGTCGAAATTAGCAACAAATATACACACTCATCTGGGTTAATATGTATACCTAGCTCAAACTAATACAAGTTTAATACAACAGCCTGGCAATAAATCCTTCATGAAGGTCATTTGTTCTGTTTTAGAGGTTTTGATTCAACGTTATGATCACTTATTTAATATTTATAATAATAATTTTGGAAGATGTAGTTTGTGGTGCTGCTGAATTGTATATTACATTAAACACAGAGATGTTTCTGTTATTTAACCTACCCTTATTGATTGGTTTTTTTGGTCATAATAATTTAAATGTATACATTACCATTTTGACCTGATGAGGGCACAAGATTAAAGGTTAAAGTCACCAAAGTTGTGACAGTGAGGGTGACACGAATGTCTTAACCACGTTTCAATCCGTCCACTAGTTGTCAAGACGTTTCCCTTAGAAACAACAAATTTCAGCATGCGGGTGGCACTAGATAAAAAGTCAAGAGGATGACCACAGTCAGCAGGATTCATCCTCAGGGGAACATCAGTGTCTGTTCTTGGCAGTCCACCCAACAGTTGTTGAGATATTTCAGTCTCTGTCGTCCCTTGAGCCACAGCACAAAGAATTAGAAATATATGTCGAATGATTTCATAGACCTAGTAAATCATCACTTCCTCATTCTGACTGTGTGTGCGCGTTGATTTCACAGACGATTCCAGATGAGTTGTTATCTCTGTGGTTTCATCCGATAATCACCATGGTAACCGTGTGCAATGTGGTTTCTGGCTGTGCTGCTGTAGACGGGGGTTTCTGCGGCTCCTCCTCGAGGGCCGGGGGTGGGGGGGGGGGTCTCTGTGCTCGGGGGTCTGCCTCTATCACTAACACATCAAAGTGCTCAGATCTCTCTCCTTCTCCTCTTTTCCCTTCTTCCTTCCCCCACGTTTATATCTCTCCGTCCCTTAAATGAAACGGCTGATAGTCTTCCACTCCCGGCTCAGAGAGAAGGTGGGGGCACCTCAATGTCCCCGACTCGGATGCTGAGACTGTAAGTCTCCCCTTCCACGTTTGTGCATGCATTTATATCCACCACTGCAGTACAGAACAATAACGCTGCAGCAGCAAAAATTGTACATTTGAAATATATATATATATACACTACCGTTCAAAAGTTTGGGGTCACCCAAACAATTTTGTGTTTTCCATGAAAAGTCACACTTATTCACCACCATACGTTGTGAAATGAATAGAAAATAG
>JAVQJL010097864.1:0-19364 GCA_036024295.1 Nannoperca obscura
TAATCTGGTCTTCCTGTTTTTGAGGCTCACCAATGGTTTCCATCTTGTGGTGAACCCTCTGTATTCACTCTGGTGAAGTCTTCTCTTGATTGTTGGCTTTGAAACACATACACTTCCTGCCAACTGTTGTGAAGGGGTTTTTCTTCACTAGGGAAAGAATTCATCTGTCATCCAGCACAGTTGTCTTCCGGGTCTTTGGTGTTGCTGAACATTCTTTCTTTTTAAGAATGTTCCAAACAGTTGATTTGGCCACACCTAGTGTTTTTGCTATCTCTCTGATGGGTTTGTGATGATGGCTTGCTTCACTGACAGTGACAGCTCTTTGGATCTCATATTGAGAGTTGACAGCAACAGATTCCAAATGCAAATGTCTCACCTGGAATAAACTCCAGACCTTTTACCTGCTTAATTGATGATGAAATAACGAGGGAATAGCCCACTCCTGTCCATGAAATAGCTCTTGAGCGCATTGTCCCATTACTTTTGGTCCTTTAAAAAGTGGGAGGCACATATAGAAACTTGTAATTCCTACACCACGTTCACCTGATTTGGATGTAAATACCCTCAAATTAAATCTGAAAGTCTGCAGTTTAGGCACATCTTGTTCATTTCATTGTGTCGATGTCCCAATACTTATGGACCTTACTGTATGTGTGTGTATATAAATATATATATATATATATATATATATATATATATTTATTTTGATAATTTCCTTATTGGCTTTTAACCGGGACTTCAGAACTTAATTATGCACAATTGCATGTGAGTGTGACTTGTATGACAATAAAGAATCCTTAAATCTTGTTGACAGCAGCTAAACAGCTCTTTGTTAAAACTTTTACAATGGCTGTACGTCACCAACTGTAGAGCATGACTACTGTTTTTTCCTTTGGTCTTTACAAATACATTAGTTATCTTAATATTGATTCATTTTGGAAGCAGGAGGATAAGGTAGTGACTCGGTCGGGGGTTCCACAGACCAACACGCATTTCATCATAGTAGAAACTGCTAACGAGCTAAGAGCACTAGCTTAGTGTTACAATGCGATACCACTGAACATCAATATACAATAATATTTAATTACCCCTCCTCTTTTTATTGTGTTTGAAGCGAATGCAAACATTTAAAAAAAACCCTTGAAGGTATGTAGTTCTCAGGGGAACTCGTGGGTCTTTTTGTCAGTTTGGACACCGATAAACAAACATAATTTTAGAATATCTGGCATCGTCACTGTTTGCTGAAGAAAAGCTGCGGCAGTGTCTCCTCGTGTCTCATTTGTGTTTGCACATGAATGGCTTGGTGTGAACAGGTGTGTAGATGTGTAACTGAGTCACAGCTCAGTCAACCAGCCAACAGCTTATTAGACCACGCTATGCACACAAACACTTTCTCTTTCAAAGACCCTCTAAATCCGAGAACACCTGTCTGGAGGATTCAGCTGTCGTGAATCTGATGTTTGGTCTCTCAGCCAACCTGCTCAACAGCCCAGAATCCTTTGTCAATTCTATCTTAAATGTTTCTGTGATAAGACGTTCTGCTCATAACTATGCAGTGATCACACAGCTGATAAACAGTATTTCTCATTACAGAAACTCTCAAGAACAAATACTTTCATTTTCACATTGTGTCTCATTGCTCACTCTCATGTTTAAATGGCATCATTTGACCATAATAATAAGAAAAAAAATCTAAATTACTCTTGCTTAGAACAAACACAGTACCAGCGAATACGGCTATGTTTGCAACCTCAAATATTTTTATACAATAGGCTTCATGTAATTTAACATGAGGTCACAAAATTCTGAGTCAACATTGTCAAAACATTTTTACTGTGGATCTGTCACTTCATGGCCGATACCTGACCTACCTGATAAAGTAACATCTAAGAAGTAATGCAAGGAAGCATTTTGGATTTGTCACCTGGATGTACATTGTCAATAAATGTAAATGCCTACAGTAATGCTTGTCCTTAAAGTGAGGCAGAGGAGGCACCATAAATGACAAATTACATGAAAGTGATAGACTTAACCAAAATGTGTTATTAATACTGAGTACCGAAAACTAAAGATGGCAGATTAATTATTTTCTTGAAAAAATGTTGGGTCAAACTGTTCATTTTAATCATGATTTTGCCAAATTTAGGTATAATGTTTACCATATTCAAAATCTTAGTTTAGCGGCTTTGCGTAGAATCTTTTGCTAACTAGCTCTAAACAGTACAGCAGAGGCTGATGGGAATGTTATTAGTATTTGCAGGTATTTAATCATAAAACAACTACTGGACAAATTCAGAAACTGACCTGATCATCAAGTCACTGTTTAACAGCACCTGGAAGCTGCTCTTGGTCCTTCCAGATCCATGTTCTTCATATATGCTTACAGTCTTTCTAGAATATTGTCATCTTGATTGATACAATTCATCCTGGTTAATGAACGTGTGTACAAACGTTCATGGAAATGTATCTGATAGATATTTCACTCAAAACCACAAATGTGGGTTAGGTAAAGGAACTGGGACTCATTACCATCTCCTGCTAGCATGGGTAAAAAAAGAGTTTAGGAGAAAAAAAACATGGTTAACATGCCTCATTACTATTGACTATTGAAAATGAAAATGTTAAATAGTTTAAATGTAAACTATGAATGTTTTGGTATCAGTACCACAGCTAACATTAGAATAATCAGCCAGCCCAGCAATTGCTTGAAATTTGACAACAAGGAAACCATCTGCCAAGATGATCAATGCATTCCAACAACATGAAAGTAAAGATATGAGGATATGAATACCAGTGTATCTTACAGGAAGCAAGTCAAGATGTCTAATGACAAAGGATCTACAAAAATCTTAGTACAGTAAGAATTTACAGTGGTATACTGTAGTTGTTGCTGCACAAGTTTGTTTAATAAACTGTTAAGATTTTTCCTGGAATATGAGACATTATCAACCTCATCTGACATGTCAGGGCCTTCAGAGACAAAGACGTATAAGGAAGAACCAGAACAATCTTAATAGACATTCGTGAATTAAGCTTGGTCAAAGAAAAAACAAACAAGATAATCTTCAAGTTAGCTTAGCCGTCGTTGTTAAACTGGGCTATTATACACAGCAATAATACCACAAGAACCCGATTGATGATAGCTATATTCATCATTCTTGATTTACTTTATTCCTGCATTGTTCTGGGACCACAGGTGTTGAACAAAAATAATGACTTGTTCATTTTGGCGTTCAAACTCCACTCCTTCACCTAAGGGATTGTCTAGAAACAGTGAAGACAGGAATCTACAGCCTCTGCTGAAGGGTGTGACAGGTTTATCTAGTCGGCTAGATTAAATTATTTGGGAACACTGCGTGAGCTCTCACCCACGGTAGTTTCAAATTCTTTGGTTCAGTGAAACAGATGTTTTTTACAGAACCTACAGACTTGAATAATAAATGGTAGCTGTTGCATGTTAAAGAAAGGCCCAAGCGTAACTATACTCACACCTCAGCACTCAAACATGCAGTCCACAAACACAAACTGTTTCTAACCCCTCAGTGTTATCAGTGAGTTTGAACAGACTGCCCTTTTTCTGTTTTCAAGTGCTATACTTCCAGTCAGATTCCAGCAAGTCACATGCCTGTAAATTCAAAAGGACTATGACATAATTGCCCTCTGTCATTTTGACAAGACAGAACAAACATGCCTCAAATTGTGTCAATGATAACAAGTGTTATCATTCTTTTGCAAAACAGTCTTTTTTCCATTGACAAAATGCACAGTGTTGTATCTGTTTCTGAATATAGGGCATATGCACGAATGGTCCAGGTGTGTATGTTTGCTCAGTCCTGCACAAAGTGACCCAGCAGGCCATGAAGCCCAGTGAAAGAGACCAGATACAGGGTTTTATACACAGTGGTATTAGGTGTGAATGAAGCAAATAGTGACACTAATTGAACTTTAAATAAATCTTTGTATGAAAAGTGAAAACCAACACGATTCTGTCTATGAAGATGTGGAAAGACTGGTGTGTCAGTTGCAAAACAGCACGCTTTTGCCCTCCTTAACTATTATGGGAACGATAAGAGCTGAAATCTATAAAAGCAAACACATCTCTCATGTTTGTGTATACTTAAACGGTTACTTAGGTAGGTATGTAGGTAGTTCTTAGCTTTTCAAACTAACAAAGCAGGGTAAACACAGAGCACAACCACAGGGTGATGTCTGTTAGATGGAGAGACACTCACCAAAGATTGAAAATACGTTAACAGAGTTGTTTCAGAACAAAGTACATTATTGTTGTTCATTGCACTGTACATCTGTTTTAGGTGTTTTCATAGGTTTTGGGTGATAAAGGCACAGACAAATAAGGCATATCTGGTTTTGGCGACACTAGAGTGAATGATATAAATGAAATCCTCAATACTGCAATGCAATTTTATATTACTATTTGATGTCGGTATGTATGCAGAACATTATATGCAAAACTGTTTACAACAAAAATAATCAGACAGAATTTTGGGCTAATATTTCATCATATGTAAACATTTATTTGTGATGGACATTAGAACTCTAACTACTGACTATTGGATTAAAAAGTTGTTGCACAATGATTGATCAGGTGCCCAGATGCACAACTGCAATGGGATGATAATCCAACACTGTAGCTTGACAACTTTATAAGACGATGGTATGTCAGTTGTTTTTTCCAGTGAAATGGAAAAGTGTGCTTGCCTGCAGATGTTTGGGAAGCAAAGACGCCTGTGACTGATGAATTTATCTGTGAACAGAGACCATTCATGTGATGCACAAGAGCTCTCACAACACAAAGCAACAGTATTATAATATACACCCAATCAGGCTGAGAGGGAAAGAAATAATCATTGTCATATAATGAATGATGTTCTCCTGTATCAGATGAGTCAAACACTTCTGTTTTTTCCCCTGTCAAGAAACAAGTGACAGTGCCATTCATCTCTCTCACCTGTGTGGACAGTCATATTTACTTAGATCCAGACCAGCTCACACATTATATCAACTTGATGGAGCCACATATTATTGGACTGAGCAGGGAAATGTGTCATACCTGCACAGCAGGTTTTTCATTTCAACACTAAATGTTATGCAATGCTTGTTGTCCTCATATCACAACAGCACCTGTCAATCTACATTAGCCTGACAACATGTGTCAATAACACCTGGGTCAGAGGCAATGGACTGCAACAATACATTAGTCTGGACACAGAGCAATATGGATCTAAATGCATATGTGAAGAAAAATAAAAGAGAAATGGAAATATCTGGGATAAATAAAGTGCTGGAGGTTTCTCTGTCATTATTGCGACTACTTGTGGTTAACCAGTTTCTTTTTGAATCTTTCATTTATTCAGGGAAGAGTGACTCAGCATGTATATTTACTGCTTCAAAGTTCCCCACATTCCCATCAAGTATCTGCCACAGCTTTGCCTTTTGGCCAATGACTAAGGCTTGAATGGGTGGACGTAAAGTGCCTTGCCCTAGGGCACCTAAACAGAATGGAGTGAGTGTGCGTTTCACATTCACTTTGTACACATAGTTAAATCAATAACTAACGATTGCTTTCTACTCGCCAAGAGTGATGCAAGGCAGGGGCGGCAAACTAGCCAACTGTAAGCTAAGCTAAAGTTAGCCAGCAAGCTGTAACTTAGCTATACGGCATGGATCTGGCGTTGGTTACTTTGTAAGCTTTGTTAGCTCATAAAAATAATTTGCAAACGCCACGCTAGTTAGTATCATGGAGCCAATGGTCCAAAACAGATAGTAACGTTATTCTAAATACTATTGTAAATCATGTTCGTTCTCGTGTATGTCACATCCAATCACAGGTCGCTCGGGCTCGAGCAACAGGATGCTGACTGCAGTTCACTTAACGGCCACCGGTGTCATTAATAACAAGGCCTTTCTGAAAACTCCACATAAAACACTTAAGACCTAATATGTAAAATGAAATAAGAACTGCATAACGTGAAGCCACACAGCAGCCACTGGAGTTCAGCTGCACTCCCTCTTCACTGTATGTCTTTACCTCTCTCTCTGTGCATTTTTCGAACTTGACACCAACAAAAGCGATGCATGACTAAACTAGCTCAGCCACAGCGGTTAGTTTTCAAAGTGCCAGAGGGGCAAACAATCGCTCAGTACTTCCCTCACTTCTGCTAGCTTGTGAAATATGGTGCTCTGGTTTCCAAAGTGGGGTATAAGGACTGTCAGAGGGCCCCTTCAAGAGTTTCCAGGGGTCCCATTAGCTTCACTATTAATTCACTACCATTTACATAGAAAAAAATGTATGCTTTTATTTTGATTTGGTGTTTTGCACTAGTGTCACTCAGCATGATTTAATACAGTTATACATAATAATAATACTATTTAAAAACGAATATATTTTCTTATATGGGAGCTTAAGAAAATTGTTAAGTAAATGGGGGATATATCTGTTGTGGTTAGTTTATTTAAAACTATGATATTGTTACATCAGTAGCCTACATGAGGGTTATATGGCCTAGCTACAGTTTGTAATATGTATCTTTAACTCAAACGACTACACATTGCATCAAAAATTTTGTATAAATAAAATGAATGAACTTGTTTTCATCTTACAGTTGGCGGCTGCAGCTGTCCAGTTCATCCGTCTCAGGGACGAACACATCCCCTCCTTCTTCTTCTTTGTGCTTGGATTTCTTTCGTTTCAGCTTCTTGAACGACAACAGCCGCCCTCGCTTCTTTTCTTTCGGGAGGGTGGGATGAGCATCATCGGCCGGTGTGGCGTTGTCTCCCGGGCTGGTGGTCCCCGGGTTGCCTGTGGGGCTGGTCGCTGCTCCATCTTTAGGGGGGTCCGACCGTTTCAGCTCCTTGCTTTCTTTATCAGGTGATTTTAACTTAAACAAGCCCTTCAGTGTGCTGGACTTGCTCATGGTGTCTGGAAAAGAAGTCCTTGTTATGAAAGAACGTGCAGGACGATAAAACCAAGAGGAGAGTTATCCTACTAATAGCTGCTGGGGGAGTGATTCACCGGGCTAACCTGCAGAGCTGGTTGCCGCGAGGACTTGCCCACACCGGTGGCGCGCGACATCAGGTAAAAGAAAGATGAGTTTAAGTTAAGCGGAAAAAACAACTACACTTCCGATACCTTCAAAATAAAATTCTTATTGCGAATGTCATTATTATTATTATATTTAATAATTATTATTATTTATTTAACTCATACATTTTGAAACAACATACCCATAGGTTCAAAGACAGTGTTTTGTTTGAGATCATGCCCCCAGGCCCCAACCACATTACAGTCACTGAATTTTGACCTGACACCAAGTCAAAGGTTGCTTATGCGTTTTGCACATGTGGAATTATATCATTTTAATTACTCAATGAACTGTTCAATTATATCTAATGTCATTTTTGTTTTCCAACCTGAAGATCCAAATACCATTTTTTTTAAACTCTTTCTCCACACTAATTAAACACTTTAAATGTAAATAAAAGATAAAATATTAGAATAGGTTTACACCAACTTTAATAAGGCAATATATTCAGTGTCTGTTTTAACAGAGTTGTTTTGAGAATCCGTGATTTATAACATTTAAGATTAACTATACATTTCATTACAGTATTCAGCTATATAATGATATGAGGTGCCTTATTCTCTCACACACAAGGCATGGGCTACTTTCTTTTAAGGAGTTACACTAAAAAGCTTTTACTTTGAAAGCAAACCTTTGACTTTCAGCTTCGTGCTTGATGCAGCTCACAGGCTCTTCTCAATCTCTCAACACAACCTTCCCTATTTAGTCTCATCTGGATACAAACCTCCATTTTCCATTTAATTACCTCTTTACACGGTGTAATTCTAATGCCTTTATAGTTTTATATGGGTGTGGGTGGCTGTGGATACATGTGTTATTCTCTAAATTTAAGAACGTAATCCACAAAGGTTCCCCTAAATGGCATTCAAAGAGGTTGATTGTGTAATGTCTTGAAAATAATATAAGTAATCATTAGTTATGGCCTACATTTTACAATGTATCTGTCAGTCTCAAAGTCCACAAAACAATGTATTTTCCACTGAAATAACAGCTCTATCTGCTGGTCATGTTGAGGAAAAGCAACTACAGTTTAGAAAGCACTAGCCTGACGCAGATACAGATGAAATATATAAAATAAAATAAAACACAAAATGCTTGATTGGTTGTTTTAGTAACAAAACAATTAAACAAAAAAAGTTATGATTCATTAGGTTAAATCAGGATCAGGGTTTACAATAACAGAACAAATACACATTTGTTTTTTGTTTCGATATTTGCATTAGGTTTTTAAAAATAACATTAAACCAGAAATTCAAGGGGTGAAAAACATACGAACTGCAATTTAAAACAAAACTGTTAATGATATGGAAAATTCATTCTCAGTAAAACCCAACTGTGGTTTGAGGGCATGAGAGAGAAAAGACAGACAGTTTCTGTAGGGGGGATGTTTGCGGGTATACACCTGCGAGAGTGAGGAGATTTGATTGTTTCTAAAACATCTATTTCAAATTTCATTGATGATATGAAAGATCTTTTGAAGGCAGGAGCCCTGTTTGTATTCAACAAACTGTAGGTCTAATACAACTCTGAAAGAATTGTTTACAGTTGAATTAATTTTATTTCTACAACACTTGTTTTCTTCTATCTTCTTTCTGTTTTAATGTGGCCTCTGAGGGGGTAGCCGCCACATGTACAATGAGCACAAAGAGGGAATGTACCTACACTTGTGTATTTAGGCAGCAGATACAGTTCAGTTTGAGATCAAAAGCAGGAAGATCAGTGAAGCACTGTACTCACAGCCGAGCTTGTGATAATGTGGCTTTATCTTCTTCTCTTGAAATCTCTTTAAGCGCACAGTATTTGGGAAATAAAACCATCACGCTGAACTCCTTCCTCATATGCAGCTTTGACACCAGTGAAGAGGATTTTCACTTTCATTTGACTTGACAACACCAGAGAATAAAGAATTTAACAGAGAGAGAATCATCATTCTGCAAGGTAAGTGTGTTCCAAAGATAAGCACTAAGAAGCACAAAACCTTCAATTTGGTTTCTGCATAATTTCTTTTTATGTCTTTTATTGGCATTATTTATAATTATTCAATTATACATTAAAGTGTAGCATTGTAATTAAAAACATTTTTGGTAACACTTTCTATGAAGTCTATGTATATAATGCATTATAAACATACTTTTGCATTTTTTACTTATAGCCCTCATAAATATTCATAATGCTTCATAACACATTATACAAAACCTTATAATTACTTATAAAGTCAAGTGTCATAATACTTCATAATTGCTGGTCACTCACTGACCATTGTGTATTATAAATCACATAGTTGTAATACATTATAATCAATATATAATGCCTCGTGATTGTTGAAGTTACTCTACGTGGTAATTTTGTGCTTTAAAAAAGACTAAAGACTCATTTGTTCCGGGAATACAACAGCACTCAAATGACACATTGTTTCTATAAAGTATAGCATATTGTATGTTATTATAGTGGAATTGTATTTTAGTTCGAATGTCTTGTATCTTGATAATGTAAGAAGATAATCTGTTCTTAGATGTAATGCTCTTTTGATTCTGCCTTTGGCAGCGATGTACTTACCTATAGCACTTGTGATTCATCACCAGCCCTTTAAAGTTGTTTTCCATCAGAGTTCTATGCACTTTATGTAAAGCTCTTATTTGGAAGTCGCTTTGGATAAAAGCGTCTGCTAAATGCCTAAATGTAATGTAATGTTTAAGTGAAGTCATGAAATTCCTGAGGTATAGGCAGATATAATACATTACAAGCTGGTTTTAAGTCACCAGGAGTGGTGATTGTTTGCTTTAAGGGAAGTCAATCTTTTTTTTTTTTAGGTTTTACAATGTTTAAGTTTTAAACCTTTAAAATGGTTGATCCTCTGATATCAAAGATTCAAATGGACTGAGTTTTGCAGAAATTGTTCCAATTACACAGGCGGAACACTTTTAGAGAACTGTCAGAGACAATATTCACAGAACATGCAAGTTCTCAAAGTGCATTTCTGTACAAACGGCTAATCTCCTTCCCGTTTGATGTCTTTCTAAATAGTTAACAAAACCTAATACCTTCCTCATCAACAAGTGCTCCCACACTATTCTATATATAATATTACTGCAGCTGTGAGAAGTGAAAGTGCTAAAACGAGATATCACTTGAACCTGAACATGAACCTTAACATCACATTGTGTTTTTGAAAAAGTAAGTTGAAGCAAGCAACATGTTTCTCAAATGCTATTATTTGCATAAATGAGACATCAGTTTAAACAGGAAAATCACATGATGGTGTTCACTGGCCTTGTTACATGTTAGTGATCTTTCTACACAGACACAGAATCTCGCTGATAAGGATCTTTTCAGCTTGCACAGAGTGCAACCACCTGCAGTCTACCTTTGCGTGCATTCATTTTATGTCTAATGTTACTGAAATTGGGTCATTGACAACAAGAGGAAGGGTGGACTAGAACACTGGCGTTTTACCTGTAAACAGGCAAAAAGCAGTGAAATAAGTTTTACCCAGTCCATACAGGGTGCTAACTTTGCACTAAACTGCCAAGATTTTAAACTGCACATGTTAGCAGACGTTAATTGGGGAATTAAGTGTACCTACACTGCATAATTGTCCCGTCAAAATTTGATGTTACCAGTTTCCGTCTGAGGGCTTTCTTAACAAGTGAGAACTACTGATCTGTTAAATAATAAATACATCAGTTATTAACCATTAATACAATAAATTAATTCATTAATTCAGATCGTTTACTTAAAAAGTGGAAATAGGTCTAAGAATTCTCCATTTCAAGTACAACTACTGCATTCAAAATGTTAATAAAGCTGTGTATTTACATTATTTACTAAGTACAAGTACTGTACTTAAGTACTTTAAAAAATATAATCAACAAGTGGAGTAAAAATACAATATTTCCATCTGAAATGTGCTGAAGTAAAAGTATAAAATAATGAAAAGTAAAGTACAAGAATCTCAAAACTGTACTTAAGTACACTGCTTGAGTAAATGTACTTAGAGTGTTACATTCCAACACTGCCCTTTATAAAGTTAGCCTAATTAAATGTGCTGCCAAATGTCTTTATTTGCTACAGATCCTTTTGGAAATGTTTTAGATTTTGTTGTATTCGTATGATTCTTTAATTATTTGCTCTTATTATGGTCTTTTCTTCTCCAGATTAAAAACATGGCGTCTGTGACTTCAGACTACAATTATAGTACAGAAGAATATCCAGATGTCTGTGACCTCGACCCTGACCCCAGGGAGTCCATCACCCAATCTTGCTTCCACTCCATCATCTGTGCATTTGGCCTGATTGGCAACGCTCTTGTAATCGTCACCTACATATTCTACAAAAGACCCAAAACAATGACTGATGTCTATCTCTTCAATGTGGCTGTGGCAGACCTGATCTTTGTAGTAGTTCTGCCTTTTATCATATACAACGAGCAGCACAGTTGGTTAATGGGTCCTGTAGCGTGCAAGATTCTAAGATCCGCCTACAGTATCAACCTCTACAGTGGCATGCTTCTGCTTGCGTGCATCAGTGGCGATCGTTATGTAGCAATAGTTCAAGCTAGAAGATCCTTTGGTGCTCGCTCACGTACTTTGATCTACAGTCGCCTCATCTGTTCAGTTATTTGGGTGTTTTCAGTGGCTTTAACTCTGCCCACACTCATCTACACCGAGCGCTTTGAAGAGAAGGAACTGGGGGCAGAGACTGTCACTGTGATGTGTCAGCTGTCTTTCATCAAGAATGAAACAGCAAAGCTAATGAAGGTGCTAGTTCCCAGCCTCCAAATGGCCATTGGCTTCCTGGTGCCTCTATTGGCAATGGTGTTCTGCTACTCCAGGATTGTGTGCACCTTGCTGAGAGCACAGAGCAGCCAGAGAAACAAGGCTATCCGTGTGGTTTTTGCAGTTGTGGTTGTTTTCATCATGTGCCACCTTCCCTATAATGTGGCTCTGCTGAACCACACTCTGTCTCTTTTTAAGGAGAGGAGCTGTGAGACAGAAAAGATCAAACTCCAAGTTCTGGCCATTTCCAGGAGCATAGCCTACCTCCACTGCTGTCTCAATCCCCTCCTGTATGCCTTCATTGGGGTGAAGTTCAGGAGCCACTTCCAGCAAATAATGTTGGACCTGTGGTGCTTTAGCAAAAAGTACATCTACAATGCTCGTTCGCCACGTGTAACGTCCGATATTTGCAATTCAGGCCGCACCTTTTCAGATGGCACCAACAATGTGTCATCTTTCAGTGCATGACCCTGCAGTGGTATAAACCTTTCTAAAGGGGATGATTAGCAATGCCAGTGACCAAGCAGCCTCACATCTTTCTCAAGCTGTTACTTTGCTGTAGCTGTTTATAAATAGAGATTAAAGTACTTTTGCAAAATGTGCTTATATAAACATGTAGTGTATTTGAAATATATTGTATTCTGAGCAAACATTAGCAAGTTACCTCCAGTATAATACAACATTGTAGGGTACTTTTTTCCACAGTTCTAGCAATCAAAGATAAGACAGTTAGTCACTTTCCAGCTAAATGTAATTTGTATGATGTAAAACTGAACATCAATACACAATGACTAAAAGTAAAGTAAAGATGATGGTTTAAAATACTTAAATGGATACTCCATCAATTAAGTATTGGACTGCCATAAAATATATGTAATGCTCAGTAAAACATATCAGTAAAGCAGCATGCACACCATTGTCCTGGGTTCTGGAAATGGAAAACCTAAATGGAAAAGTGTCATTAATTACACCTGCCGTGGCACTTCTTGATGCACATGGAATTATAATTATCTAAGTAACTTTGTGATTAAGAAATTTGTTGTTGTGGTTATTGTTTTCTTTATTCTTTTTTGTTTTCTACATTGTGTTGCAGATGCATTTTCTTTAACACACTCAATCAGAAATTGTATTGGAAATTTCCTGACAATTGGATGCAAGGAAATTTGAGTCCCATTTGAGTCTCAAAAAGCACTGCAGATAGCACTTAATTTTACAGTACTGATATAACTTGCTGTACAATAGATTTTGTACTATTGTATGAATAGCCCATAACACATTCATATTTAGCCAAAATGTATAATAATGTGACATTTGAACCAGACTGTAAACATTTTACCAGTAAACACTTAATTAATTAAAAAATCAGTAATTACTGAATCTATTACTAAATACCAAGTCATTACTTTTTGTACTGATAGTTACTTGACTTTAAATCCTAAATCCTGCATTTTGACAGGGCAAATGTGATGACATGCAGAATAGCATAGCATCATAAAACCATTTTGTGTTCTGAAACCCTGATATGAAGTATTCACTGGTTAGCTTGATGTACTGTCATTCAGTTTGTAGCCATGCTAGCGGTTGATGGCAATTTCTGTCTGTTGGATAGTTCATTACTTTGGTCCAATTTGAAAAATCTCAACAACTATTGGATGGATTGTCATAACTTTGCTGATCCCTGACTTTTTATCATCTACCACCTTCATCAGGTCAACTTGTCTAGGTTAATTTGTCTAAAACATTTGTTTATGACCAAATACCTAAAAACAGTCCCATCAGCCTCTGGCTGTAGACTCCTGTTCCCAGATGCCTGATCTAATTTTCAGTACACAACAGCCAACGTTGCATTGTGGATTGATACTGACCAGAATGACATTTTTAAACAGTATGTTAGGAAACCATTTTAACTTTAACCCTTGTGTTGTGCTCATGATTTTGTTACTCAGCCAATGTTGCAGGCTCTGGTGGACCCACCGCATTATTGGGTATTTAAATCAATACAGAAATAACAATTTATGTAAAAATACTTAACAGATGTTTATGTTATCCCAAAAACAAGCAATTCTTGAAACTTAGAAATAACACACACACGTCTACACAGCACCCTATTGAACAGATACAGTATCCATGCCAGTCTACACAACATCAGCCCCATTCAACACACAGCCTATTTATGCCGTGTGTGTGTTGCATATGTATTTCTTGCACTTGACACATGTATACTGTGTCCTTCTGTCCATCTTGTGTCCACACAAAATATAGAAAGGTTGAAAGTACACAGCACCTACAATTTCCACACTTTTATTACCCTCTGGCCCAGTGGACCCGAACACCACATATGTAATATAAATGTACAGAGTGCATTTATTGACAAGGTGTTCTTTTATATGTTCTTCACAGAAAATGAGCCAAGGGCAATGATAATAATTGAATGAAAAATAATTTATTGCTAATAATTCTTCTTTTAATAAACATTGAAAACAGGTCCCACAGACCCGAACACCACACAAGGGTTAAGTGAGGTTAATATAAAGGTACTCTAAGGCAAGAATGCAAAGATGCCTGATATACACACCATCCTTTCTATAGCATTTTAAGAATACAAACAAAAAAAACACACACACAAAAAAAGAAATCTGCTCTATCAGTCCCTATAACTTTAACTAAAGATGATAAACTTTTCTGCAACTTGTAAATGTGTTTTTTTGTGAGGCATGACACAGATTTTGATATACATCTTCCTGTACCCATGAGGTCCTGTGTTTTTTGCGTGTGTGTTTCCTGTAGGTAGATCAGAAAATATGTAAATCCTGACCAATGCCACCACAGGTTACTAGCGTCATGGGGTAAAAGCTTCAGAGAGTTTGTAAGCAGAAGCATTAAGAGTGAAACAGGGGATTGACTTTCCTTCTGAGGCACAGACCACAGATAGAAATGTAATAGAGGTCTGTAGTTGACAATAGCATGAAAGTCTTTGTTGGTGCTCTGTTGTATCTCTGCCAAGTTAAGAGATACCAACACTGTTCACAATGCTCCAGAGCACTGAAAATAAAAGCTTTTTCACTGACAAAAAAAACTTTAAAATGCTAAGATACTGACCAGTCTCTATGTGGATGTTTTGAGATCTGATATTTCTTTTTTTATTAAAATATAGCATTGCTCTTTTCTGGAAAGGTTATCTTGAACCACCATCTTACATTTTCCACATTTTCTCTCATTACTGGTGTCTGTGCCCCATTGCTTTCTGGAGGTTCCCACACTTGTGTCCAAAAGACAGGATGGATTTTGTGTTGTGTTTCTCTTTCTGTGACAAACATTTGTGTACTTTGAGACTGTATCTGCAAACAAGTCACATTCTTCACATCTCAGAAAGAACTGTATTACTGTAATGATTGTATCAAGGCGATGTATTTGCCAGAATAATGCAGTAATTCACCAACTGCCATCTGGGAGCTGTACGCCATTTTGTAAAGTTTGTGTTTGAACATGTTATTTACCGATCCACCCAACTGTTGTGCCTGTCTCACAGTACCAATAAAGTACAACGTTGAAGACAAATACACAAATGCAATATGTCGAAACGGGTGTGGTAAAAAACAACAATACAGTAGCTGGGTGGTGCGGATACTGCTGTTTATATCTTGTGCTGGTATCTCTACTACAAAATAGGGCACAATATTGTGAAACCTATATACTGCTGTGCAATACAAACCACAAGACATCATATGTAAATCAAGTCCCCAAGAAAAACGAGAAAAAGAGAAATATGACTGCCCACTGTTACATATAGAAAGTAGTTGGACAGCACCATCCCTCCTTTTTCATCCACTGGATGTCCTCAGTAAGCTTTGTTTAGTTTTTAGTTTTTACTTGATGGATGAAATACTATCTCTTCCACGCTACCTGTTCCGCATGATTTACTGTATGTAAAGCAGCCCGAGCCAGTTGCTAGTTGATAAATGTCTAACTATCTTGTTCACCTCTCCCAGCTTGACAACCCACCCACTCTGTTTGCTTGCCTTCTTGTTCTGCTGTGTTTGTCTTCTAGCTTACTCAAAACAGTCACATCTGTGCTGGGGCTTCTCTGTTGGACAATCTTCCCTTATTTTGGCTCCACACATTCAAAACTACTGCTACCTATTGCACCAGTTATACATAAGTTCTCTTTTAAGATAGTACACACTAAACAATACGTTGAAAGGAGTTAGTTTGATACTAAAGCTGTGCTCATGTTTGGTTGCACCAAGGAGACGTAAGGTTCATCTTAGCTACTCTGGCGTAAAGTCCACACTAAAAGAATTTGCTGTCGCTTTCGGTGGCCAGTACCGTGTTATCTGCTGTGCCCAATTGCCTTTATACACTTTGCTACGCAATAGCAAAGAGGCTAAAACATTGCTAAAACGATTGCTAAAATAGCTAATGTTAACACCAAACAACAACAAAGCACGATGATATATGAGCATATATCAAAGTCATAATAAATGTTCAAGGGGTGTGATCTGTCTGTAACGCGTTGCAGATAGTATATTATATTATATTGCAGGCATATTTGCTCCTCATCCTCCAAGTTATCCCACCTTTAAACTGATGTGCGATGGCAACTGTTATTTTACAGGACTTTACACCTGCTAAGGGTTAGGTGTAAGGATTAAGTTGTAACTTATGTCTATGTCAGAACTATTTCAGCTGGTGTAACCCTTAAAATGTTAGTAGCCCATAAAATCCAACCTAAGTTAGAATTTACGTTCAAACTAGGCTACTTTTGAATGTGATACTTTTTTTTGTTAATTGTTCCTTAGTTCCTTGTTCAGTTTGAATCTATGTGGCCTCCTGTTGCATTGCTAACCCTGAGCCAGCCAGGCACAGAAGTATGTAATTCCAGAGCCAACATCAGGCAATTTAAATTCAATCAAACTGATATTTCACTTCACCCATTTTAGACCCATTTGGGTGCCAGATGTGAACTGCAGTTAATCTGGATCCAGGCATGTGCTACAAGATAGGATCCACCACATTATTCAATAAGAATTATACTTTTCCCAATGATTTAGCAAATTCTGACTTTTTCTCAGAAGCAGGACATTATCATGCCAACACCTCTGCTGTCTCCCTCCTCTCTTCTCTTCCCCCTAAGATTTCCTCTCTGTATCCTATGATCCTTTTTCAGGTCTCTTGCCACAATACCTGCCCACTAAGTGTCCTCAGTGAGTTGACTGTCTCTACGCACCACCTGACTTCTCTTGTGAGCCATGAATTGTCTATGCAGCTGTTCCTTATTTGCTTGTTGGCAGTAATAATAGATATAAAGGTACAAAATCAAAACCAACCACTACATGATCTCTTTGTGCGCATGTTACTGCAGAGCTCAAATACAATGATGTCACAACATTATGCAGTTTAGCCCCAAGCATGTATTCAAATGCCAGAATATGTGCAAGTAATATTTTCATGTCCAGAATATATAATACCAGAGCTCAAGCACACATAAATGGAATGCATGCTATTAATAATTTTAGTTGTTTGACAAACAAAATGTTGCTATTAGAAAGGTCTATTAGAAATTGAGCAACACAACATAAATTGTGTGTTGTCTTTGTTGCACCAGGGTGGGACGGATTACACCGTTATTATTCTTATTGGTGCATGGACTTCAGTGACATCGCGTAATGCCCAGCATAGCTCTGGTCTCCTTCAGCCTGAGCAAAGGTCTAATCCGTGAGCGTAAGTTAAAACACCTGTGTGGGTGAGCAGGGCCTTTAAACAGTGCACTTTTACTGCACAGATAACATCTTTGTTGTCAACATTTAATATAATAGTGCATACCATAACAATGAAAACATGCAATTGCTTTTTTTTAATGAAAGACATTTTGATATGTAAAAAACACAGGTGTAATTAATATCTGTAATGATGGCCATTTGCTGGCCCTTGGTATTGTGAAAGCTGGTTCACTGGAATGTTTTCCTGGGCCGCTTAATGAAACAAAGCTATCGGTATTGTCAGTAATTACAACTGTGCTTTTCCTGAGGCCTGTACACGAAGCAAGTTCAACATACCCAGGAAATTGTTTTGTTATCTTGCTTCACTAAACCCAACAACTGTGATCATGCCAAGCAGTCACACAACGCTGGTTATCAACCCAGGGGTTCCTCATCATACTTTACAAACAACGAGCAAATAATATTGATATAAGTGTAATATTAGAAAAATACAGAGACGTTAAACACATCATCCAGGCTAAAAGCAACATAGCTGCAGTTGCTGAATGCAGAAAATATGGCTGACAGTGTGAATACGTAAATTAACAGGCTGATAATATCACTGCCCAGTGTCAGTAGAATGCCATTAAATTAATTTGTTGCTTATTCTTGTGGCGTGAATGAATTTTGCCTGATTCTTTCAGCTGCAACCTCGGCAGTGTCAAATGGACTTGGGAGCAAATAAAAAGTTAATATAAAAACATTATTTTGCAGTAAATAGGCTTACATTCATATCTTAAAAGTACATGGCTTTAGTGCTTCAGTCAGTCTCTGTTAGACCTGTAACACAACAGGTCATGCCAACAGTGTTGGCGTCTAGTGAGATGGATGACATTCGTGATCCTGATCTTGTCCTCTCCTTGGGGGGAAGGAGCTCTCGGACCTCATTTTCTCCCCGACCCCTTGCCTGCTGTTTGGTGCTGAGCAGGTAGTGTACAGTGGGTTTATCACACCTTTTTCACTGAAAACATCTGCCAGCTGCAGCGAGAAACACTGTTGATAAGAGCCGTGAGACTGAACCAAGACACTACAAGCAAGTTGTTGTCCTGTAAAGCAAAACAATGAGCTGAATGAGACTAAATGCTTCATAGAGCTGGGGGGAACTGCAAAGTTAAGTAATACATTTTTTTATTGGTTTGTCATTATGAAATTTACACATTACACAGAATCAATTAATCTTTTGTTAATCTAAAAATATTTATAAGTGCAGCTTTAAAGTTCTCTTTAATAATACTACACTCAAAAATACCTAGTACAAAATGATGTACTATCTACAAAATGTTTTGTAGATACTTGAAACATTCATTTACTTTTCTCACATAGATACTAGCAGCTTCTCTGTTGATTTGAACCATTCACCTTTGGTCAGGAAGTGTGGCATCAGGTGACATACGACCATTCATTTATCTTAACCCTTATGCTACCCTGTGGAGAAGACATTACATTACATTTAGGCATTTAGCAGACACTTTTATCCAAAGCGACTTCCAAAATAAGAGCTTTACATAAAGTGCATAGAACCATGATTGAAAACAACAAGATGTCTCATCAGACTTGTAAGGGCTAGTGATGAATCACAAGTGCTATATAACAGGTACATCGCTGCCAATGGCAGAATCAAAAGAGCATTAAATCAAAGAACCAATGATCTTTGTACATTATCAAATACAATACATTCAAACTAGAAATACCATTCCACTATAGTATTGTGCAATATGCTATACTTT
>JAVQJL010097865.1:0-21318 GCA_036024295.1 Nannoperca obscura
CCCCCCCCCCCCCCCCCCCCCCCCCCCCCCCCCCCCCCCCCCCCCCCCCCCCCCCCCCCCCCCCGCAACTCAAACAGAAGCCACTTTAATCTCTGTCCTTGAGAGTAATCTTGCCTGTGTGCAAAATGGCTCACTTTATCAACTTGGTGGCAGCCTGCCCTGCCTGGAGTCTGGAGGCAGCAGCAGCAACGGCAGCGATGCTTTCCTCATGACAGCTCAGCGAGAGCAACCAGACGATCACCTTCTCCAGAGGCCCAGAGTGTGCTGAGGAAGGACAAGGAAGACATTATTTATGTTTTACTACTACTGATCTAACTCTGATCCATCATATGAATGACCTGTATCGATAAATACCATGTTGAAGGCAGCCAAGGTTATTTGTTATGATCTGATGATTGATGGGGTTTTGAGGGAAGTTAGAACAAAATTCTTACAGGTTTCGTATTGATCTTAGCACTACTTTATTTGCATTAAAGATCAGGAACAACGGCAAAGAGGGCCGCAGTGACAAACACTTGAAAGAGTGTTAAGGTATTTGCATGCACATGTGAGTGCACTGTGTTCAAGTTCAACATTTTAAGAAACATGCTTTTTCACTGTCTTTCAGATATATTTCTAAAAATAATAAAAAGCTAAAGCCATAGGATGGTTAGCTTAACTTAGCATTTAAGACTGGAAACAAGGATTAACAGCTAGCCTGTCTCTGTCCAAATAATAAATAAAAGCACTGATATCAGCACCTCTAAAGCTCACCAATTAACATGTTATATCTTGCTTGTTTAATTCTTTCAACAACAAAAAATCTGTTTTACAAATGCTGAGCTAAGCTAACGATGTCCTGGCTCTTGCTTCATATTTAACAGACATACAGTACATGATAGGGGTAGCAATCCTCTCATCTAACTCTCAGCAAGAAGGCCAATAAGTGTATTTTCCCCAAAGCCAAACTATTCCTTTCAGCAAAGACACAGACTTTAGCAGGGATTGTGAAACAGGTTCAGTCACAGATTTCACTTGTGAAAAGGATCAGAACTTGTGCAGGTTGTTTCTGGAGAATGTGTTGTTTAAACATTAAATAAAAAAATCCTAGCAATATAATTTATGAGAGCTTTATTAATAATATCTCTCATCTCAGTACAGCTGGACATTATTCACCTTTTTCTGGCATTCCAGCATCTAATGGCTCCCTCTAAACACAGCCCAGTAACTATCACTTTGCCTTCACCCAACAATATAAAATATATCTGTGCAGGCTACAGATCCTGGGAACCTGCCTGAGGGCAAAAACAGCTGTTTTCTACATTGCTTCTGACCTCACAATCATTCACCTTGTCACAACAATCTTTATTCATTTTCTCATTTTCATTTTTATGTTTTCAGTAGTATGAGAATGAGTAATTCATTCTGTGTTTCTGGTAGGTAGTTTTGAAATTTAAATATTTTAATTTTTATTTAATTATAGTCTGCCCTTATGAGATGAAAACATTTTAAATCCAAAAAATGGCGTGTTTGTGCCCTTAAAAGTAAAGTCTGCATTAATATGGTCCATTATGCCTGCAGTTTAGGCTAGTCATTAGCCTCTCTCTGTCTTACACTGTGAGGCTAAATTGGGTTAAGGAAAACACGCACAGAACCAGGTTGAAAAAGAGTGGAGGGCAGTGTTAGAATCAGGTCATCACCAAGGCGTGTGTGTAAGATGTGCCTTTGGAGCAGATTGCACTCTACTGGCCTGTATCCCATAACAACTGCTTTCCAAAGGCAGCGGTCAAAAGCTCAGCACGGACACCCCTGTGGTCACCCTTCATAACCCCTTTCTGAGGTTAAAAGAGGGTTTGATCAAGGGATCTGCCACCCCACCAACCCCTGGTCAAACGCAGACCATGTGCTTCTTCATGTCTGGAGCTCCCAATGGGTCCTTTTTGAAGGCTGATCCAAATTACACAGCATTGAAGCTGCAAAGATGGAACACGGCTCCATATAGTCTTTAAGGTTTTTTTGTATGTCCTTTTGTAACCCTGCTGAGATTGCATCAGTATTTAAATGAAAAAGGGCACTTAAATGTGAGGCAACATTATACCACCTCTATGATTTATCCATGAAATAATCAAAGAGTTCCTGAGCAGAGAGTGACAATGAATCATGTTCACAGTTGTAATCTTTTGCAAGACATAACCTTTTATCCTCGCTATTTGCTGTTGAGTGCTATCTCAAAGTATTAGTGCAATATTAAGACACAAATAGCATGCTGCAAATCAGTAAATGTCACACTGAATCCCACATTTCATTTAGAAAGCAAACTGGTTTCAGAGACAATCAGGTTGACATTCATCTGGTGTTTATTTAGCTTGAGATAGTTGTGGGTTTCATGGTTGTGTATTGTAGCATCTGGTAATGAATGGAAGTGTGTGTGTGTGTGTGTGAGTGTGTGTTGGAGGAACAATCACGGGACCATTCGAGGCTTTAACATCTGTTGTGAACAACTCAAAAGCACCATTACTGCTGTCCACTATTTACTAAATATTTGCTCCTTCTACAGTGTAGAATAGGTGCATTAACACTCACAAACTGTTTCACACTTTGATCCATATGTGATACATTTAGTGTAATGGTCAGAAACGCTTAAAACTTGAACAGATTACTACTATAATTTCAATTTTAAATTCTATTGTTTGTTTCCTTGTACTCCAGATCTCCAGAAAACAGCCAGTCAGATAGAAATAAGGCAAAACATGAATCTTGGTGGGCTTTCTGGGCATATTGTGCTTAAGAGCACAAAGTCTGAAAAGCCTTACCAGCTTAATGACTGACTCTTATCCAACTCCTCAGCAAGTCAAGCAGCAAAAAGCTGCCACAATCTTCCCACTCTGCTTTATGTTGCACAAAAATCCAGCCATATTGGTGTTTCTCGAAGCTGACTGTCCTGTTCAAAAACAACAAAATATAAAATCAAACCAACAGAAAATTATCAGTGATGCATTTTCCATTTCCGCCATGGTGACTGCGATGTGATAATAGCAGGCTTCTTGCTTGCTCAGCCTCTTCACACAGAGCAAATCACTGAACCAAAAACTTAAGCTGCACCTGAATACTGGCAGGAAAAAACACCTTGAACTCTAATGGGAACTGTACACGAGTGAAAGCCATGCACATCCCACACACGTGTACCATGTGACACAATCAGGATTAATTATAAAATAGCATTTAACTGTGATTAACGTTCAGTATACATGCAGGAAAAAGTGCCAGCATGACAGTAACAGTGCTGAATCCATTAAGCTATGCATTTTCTTCTCTGTAATTGAGTGTAATAGTCATTGAATTGATTTGAGCCACAAATGCTCATCTATATTGTGGCTGTAGCAGCGCTGGCACTTTGTGTTCAGAGCTACTCGCCCTAATGCAGATAAAGCTTTAAAGCTAAACCAACTTAGACAACCAGCACTGCTGCCAGCTCCGGGCTTTGCCTCTCACCTCAACACAGACAGGACATCAAGTAGGAACCATGCCTGTCACATTGATTTACCACCAAGGAGGGTAAAATTCACAAAAGAAGAGCAAAAGAAGAGAGTCAATGAACGAGAATGAGTGACACTCAAATCAATAGAATGACACTGCCAAGCAAAAGGGTTATTCACCGTTGTCTGTGCAGTTGTGCAATGAAGCATGGAGAAAGTCTATGTAGTCAACAAAAAGGACCTGCAACACCCAAAGCCTGTTTGAGTAGCTCTTTTAGTGGGTCTTAAAGTCATAGTTTTACCTTATCCGAGTCACCAATTTTGTTTGATGTGCTTTAGGTGAGAAACTGGAATTCTGTTCACACACAATTATTGTGTGAATGTAAATTTCATTTCCCACAAATATTCAAAATGTACTCATATTTTGTAATAAATAAATAGAGACATTTAGAGCAGGTGAAAATTGTGAGACATAAAGTGAGAAAAAACTGAAACGAGAGAGGCAGATCACACTTCCACCTCCTTCCACGGTGAGTTAGTGCTTCAGGGGAGGTGATCATTAGGAAAATAGGAGAGTGGGTGTAGGATACCAGCTAAAAGATGGATAACTCCGTTAGGCATGGCAGACAGAGCTGCAGAGAAGGCAGTAAACAGGTCAGACCTGTGACACCCTTATGGTCATCTCAAAAAGAGAGAGCTGCAGTTATTGGTCCACTCCCCAACTAATAATGATTCATGGAAACTTTGAGAGAAAGAAAAACAGAAAAATGGTCACAATTTGACATTACTTCATCTGCTTTGGTTTCATTTTTCTTTTGCTGTGGGAAAGAATGAATCTTTTCATCCTCTCAATGTGTAGGCCTTTAGATACATGTATCTAAATATTGTAGAAATATGTATTGACCGGGTTTTTCAAAGTAGTGTCAATAGCTGATACGATATATGAATAAAACCTGCAAACAAGTAAGGTCATTATATCTTCTTGCATGTGTTCACACTGCTGCCATTGAGGGGATCAGGGGATTGGTGCTCCTTGAATCAGTTGAATAGCAAACTTTACTTAGCAAAAATACTGACAAAATGTATCCTTGGTACCCTCTCCAGAGGTAATATAATTATGCATGCAGTGCATATAAATCTATTGCAAGTGTTCTGTAGAATTGTAATGTGCTTTTTGTATAATGTAAATGCAGTGAGTCAGTTATACCCCATAAAAAACATTTTTACATGTATTCAGACTGTATAATGTGATTATTCAGTGGTGCCTAATATCTGAGCAGAGTTATATGAGAGACTGCTGAGAGGCATTTGAATGTTCATATGTACTTGACTCACAGGAGTTAAGGTGTGTCCGACTGCCTTAGATGTGAGATCACTGCTGTATAAAAGTAGTTGATGGAGCCTAACGTTGGCTGTATCCTACAATCAAAATAGTTAAAGTTGATCTTGTAAACAATGGTGGATTTGAGACCAAAAGGAAACCCTGCAGTGCAGGTGGGATCACCCCGATGCACAGCTCTCCAGCCATACTGTAACTTATCTAAATGTTTCTTGCTAGCTTGCATTGGTTAACAACAGCCTGTGATTATTTGTAGTCTTCACATGTGGAGTTGTGATGCATGTTTCCAATGTACCTGTTGTTTTAAAATCAGTTCCACTTTGGGGTCTGACTGTGATAGGGTGAATCACTTCTAGGCTATGTGGAAAGAAATCCATTCAATGAGTCAGCCCTTGAATGCAATAAGACTCAAACTGTTCACTTCCATTCACAATACTCCAACAATATTATAGCATTTTTCTGTATGGGTAAAATCTACCGCAGATTATCTTCTTCGTGACAGTTATCATGTGCATGTACTGCACATGTGTGATTTAGTATGGCTTTACCTACAAAAACAATGATTTACTCAAGCTCACTACACCAGCTGATAGCATGAACTACACTGGTGTTCTCAAGGGGGTGTCATTTGTTTGTATTAATTTGATTGGGGGAATATCTGTGTGGGCAGAGACATACAATTATTTATAATAACTTCATTTTAAATGGACTCACAGGTAGTTAACCATGCAGCGTATGGACATTGTTAACCATTGCTTGTACCATCTGTCACCTTCATTACTCGGCGCGTTACGTGTCATGATTCTTTTAATCATGGGGTAATGTAAAGAGTGCTGAGATTATAGGACTACCTGTTGCCGAGAGTTTTGACTGTCTGGCCATGTACTATAACCACATCTGGACCCATGAAAGACAGCTAACATTAGCTGGACAACCCCTCCATTCTATAAGAAGAGTATGTGGGAGGTGCCGCATGACTCAACAGATGTTGAAATAACATGATGAAAAGAAATGTCTTGTGGGAATCAGTGATTTAGCAAGGTAGGCTAACTAGCTTCCACTTTCAGAGTGACAAAACAAACAAAAACAAAACAAACGTAACCTAATGTTAAATGTTGTAAAGGGACAGAAATGCTTAAAAAGTTTATGGTTAATGGGTTAAATTATGTTAGCGTTTTGTGAACTTGTTGAAAAAGTGAAAGTAATGCCCTGTATCAGTGTTCGTAGGGTATAATATATGATATTATGTAGCCCACTACAGAGACAGCAATTCTCCAAGGAAAATGTCCACCCAGAGTCACTGTTTCCACAAATATGTCAAAAAACGCTTTATTCCTCTTTTGAAATTTATGATATTTAATTTTATAATATGCACAATAACAGCAGTAGGCTATCCTTCTACTGTAATCTATATTTATTCTACTCACACAAAAAGTTAGAAGAATTCATATTTCAGTTCAACTGTCAAATGTACAGAATGTACCATACTGTACGCCTGAGGTTGAATATGTGAAAAATCCACACATATCTATTTTAGAAAATCATCACACCAGCTGCCACACACTCCCCTCCTCATCTGCTGTTGCAACAACACGCTGTGTGTTTTTTTTTTTTTGTGTCTGTTGTATTATTAGCTGTCAATGCCAGAGTGCATGTTGGGTTTTTTCCTTGCAAACTCCACCTTCTGGCATGTAAGCACATGGCTCCAGTCACAGTGAGTATTTTTGCATTTGCACCCACCCAGTGTTGCATTTGACAGCCTTTGAGAACAGGCCAAATTTGATTTTGAATTTAGTCTACAGCAGTCTAAGGGGCCTTTGGGAAATGGTGCCCTCTCACTTGACATAAAGAAAAAGATCAGAGGTAATCAGCTCCCCCTATTGTATTCAATCTCTCACCTCTCTTTGCTCCTTGATACACTTTGTTGTTTACCAAGAGGAGCGATCTATCAAAGATTTAGGAAGATGACACTTGGGAGAAACCAATGCCAGTCCACTAAGTCTATGGGAACCACTCCAACCTACTGCCAAGTGAAATATAAACAGAAAATGCTTTTGTTTGATGATGACAGAATACAAAATAAATATCAAACAACAATGGAATTGACCATAGTGTTCTACTATGCATTATGAGTATATACTAACCTAAATGTCAAAATGCAATTTATTTAGAATCCTAAATAAACACACCTAAGGAGTATCTTATGCCAGCACTGCATGTTAAAACAGCTCTTAATTCTGTAGAATCCTTTAAGAGCAGATGTGAAAAGGGACACATTTGCAAGTCAGTCAGTGATTATCTACAAACCTCTGCATTAAGCGTATTGATTTAGGCAAAATAGACCGATATCTAAGTTCAATTATACAATCAATTCCTCGTGTCTCTTGATGTTCTTTCATCGCACCTTCCACGCCCCACTATCTCAGCAGAAGGAAACTGAAGCTCATTAGCACAGATGATCTGTAATTGATGTCTGAAACGATACCAAAACATTAGTTAATATTCCGAATCCAGCAGCCTGTAGCAGAACCAACAGACGCACGAACACAAACAAGTATGCCTCCTCTGATGTTCTGTAGGTCTGGGGAGTACTGTTCAGCAACACGCTGATGTGAGATTGACAGGAAGTCTAAGAAAGGTGTTGTTTACAACCGCAGTGAAAATCTGAAAATCACACGTGAGCAATTTCTACTTATAAGTTACTAATCAGTAGGAATGAATCATGCCCCGTGAAAGAGGATGTAATTGAATGGGAAGACAGGCGAGCATCCCCAATAATTTCATATAAATTATTTGTCTCCCTTAATTAACTTTATCAAGCACCTGTCACAATCACACCCTTTCCAAGGAGCACGACAGAGAGGCTCTGCAGCCGGCTCACTATTTAAATATATTCAGTTTTTCTGACTTGCTAGTCACATTTGCTAGTTAACGTCTAAACACATTTACTTCCAGCTGAAGTGGTTACAGTGTAAATTCTAAGATGGCTAAAATTAGCTAACATTAAGCTGGCAGCTGCATCAATTTGGAAGTGTGTGAGTGTGTGTGTGAAAAGTAAGTTCACAGAGTTTAGCAATCCTGTTCTTATGAAATCTTAGACAACTAATAGAGTTTTTATACAGTGGGCAGGAAGCCTGTGGGTTCTTAATTAAATACACATGTTAGGCCAGTTACCAGTGACAGTACCAGTTACAATGATATTGGGTGGGTGGGCTAAAAAAGGATTTATATCATCAATAGTTTGCGCTATAGCAACACTATAGAAGTACCCACAAGAGTTGCCTGGTGCCAAACAACTCTCAAACACACACACACACACAGCCTACCATTTGACTAATTTTCTCTGTACACATTAGCACATGCCATTTTTAACCTGGCTTGCAAGCCTGATGATGCGCCGCTCATTACAGCTGCCCCATTGTAAGTCTGTGTGATCAGTTTGTTTTCTAATTTATATGGCTGTAGCTTCTCCCTCAGGAGTTTTTCGAGCCACCACAGTTCTGTCAACTAATGGGGAGAAACAGAAATTGCTCTACAATAGAACCTCCAGTGAAGTACCTGAGCACAATCACGCACTGACTTACACATGCCACATCAGTTGTCTCATCAGCTTGCATCACCACAAATGGTGCCTGTGATATTTTATCAGTCATCTATAAAAGACAACGGATCAACAAGGTCCTGAAACATGCACCGCTGGAGTGAAGTCGGAGATCAGTCCGACCTCTGCCCCACAAAATGTAATACAGTCCACAATCTGTGATAGTGAATGCCTGTTTGTCTTTTCCGGCTCATTATGTCTCTGCATAGTGATGCGGTGTCCCTCATCAAGTTGACAGGCAATGTTAACTTTACCCAGCATTGATAGCTTTACGTTATGTCCAATATGACTTGTGCTGCATTCATGTTTACTAATTTTGTCAGACACATTTTTCAAATCCACAGTTCCTTGTTGGGAACAAAAAAAATGTCAATTCTTAGCTACACTTGGCGTTAGCCAGTCCTTTCGTTGAAACCAAGTCTTTTTGTGTTATTTGAACATCGTTGAGACAATATTCCCCAGTCTCTTCACTTTCAATTTGTCCTCCAAAGACATGGAAAATGGATGAGAAAGTAAATAATACACTTTGTTCATACAAGCGCTCATGCTAACGCCCGCCATTGCCACAGTCGCTCACTTCTCCCCCCCCACTCTCACACAGTACTGTAGCACCTCACTGTACGTACCGTCTATACATCTGCTGTCATTGGTCGAAAGTCAGTTGCCTCTGGGCTGAATGAATTTAGCCCAAATGCTCAGTAAATCAAGGCGGCGGGCCACGACACCCGATTAATTAGATACATTCTGTGTTTTTCTCGTGACTATTTGGCTCTTCTAGGTCCCACCAAAATTAAAGGCAATCTGAGTTTTTTACAATAATGTTCTCATATTTATCGTAAAGGATAGGGAGGGCTTAGCCCTGTGAGCCCATTTATACCAGCCATCCCTGATTGTTACTATGATTGAATATGATGAAATCGCAGCACATTTACACAGCATACTCCTTTCTCAATGCACTGCTCAGGTCAGCCTTACCTCCAAATAATTCTTTTAACATAATTTGACTAAACTCTTGGCTATACAATCTGTACAGTTGTCTACCTGATTGTGTTTTTTGCTGCTGTTGACTTCATTGTAGCAGTTACTTTGGTGAGTACAATTCTGCCATAACCATTATAAATGATGGCAAAAACTATGATAATAGTTGCAAGTTATAATAAAAATCATTCTTTAAGAGCCAGAAGGTTATGTACTGTATGCTGTGTAGCGCCCACATTATTGTGTCATATCAAGAATATATTGGTGAAAACCATAAATGAGCAGTTGCCAGATGTCTTCTCCAAATTTGAAATGAAAATGACACATTTGCAAGTGACTATCAAACTTTGCTTGATGAGGAATATTAGAAAGGAAATCAGTGGAAATTAAAAATGTGTGTGATAGTTGCAAGAGTCTGACAGCATAGGGGGCTATCAGAACACAGCTGAGGGCGTAGCCCGAGGCACACTGGAGGTATATCTGACCCACTCCTCTCTCCTCTTTCATGTCCTTCCCTCTTCACCATGGCCAATGCTACAGACACAGACATTTCTGTCCTCCCTTTTCCAGCTGGGTGAGGCTCTGATAAGAGGTACGCACTGAGGTACCGGTGGAAATTCCTATAATAGCTTTATTAACGGCCTGAAAGGAACTCGCTCCTTTGTAATATAGTAATTTAAAAATTTTAATGTTTTATAAATAGGCTTGTGTGCAAATTCAGACTCATTAGTGTAATTGATGGCTTAATGAACACACAGCACAGAGATCATTTTCTTTATAATTATAAATGCCATTTCTATTGACCAAAGTAAGAAGAGTACAGACACTGCGTAAAAAATAACATTTTGCTATGAGCTTATGCAGATGCAATTCTGTGAACGTGAACAAACATCACCTTACTTCTGCATAAAGTTCTGTATCCGCCCAACTTGTACTTTAATGACCAATATATCTTCATGTACAGCTCATATCAAGCTACTGTAATTAAAAGTAAAGCGTTGTCTCTAGAGGCTTAGGCTGAGTGGATTCACTGCCAGTAAAGAGCCAGAAAGTGTTTGTGAGAGCAAAAAAGAAACAGGAAGCTCCTTAACTAAGTAACAGAAACATGGCTACAGTCAGAGACTGTTCAGCTGGCAATTCAATTCTGTCAGGGAGAATCAGCCAATCTTGAACTGTAAATGGTTTACTTTGATGTCACTGCATTGCCTCTCTAGGAGTTCTTGGAATTGGTTGAGCAAATGAAGGACAATTTATTCTCAGGGTTGATGCGCTTCTTCTGTATTCTCCCTTATTTCCTTTGTGTGGGACACTGGTCAAGTACACAATTCAATATCCTTGGTTTAAGTTTTGTCTTTCAATATTTATTTTGCAAGAAATACAGTACCAGTCAAAGGTTTGGACACACTTTCCCATTGTATATTGTCAAAACAAATTTGTATGCCTTTTGGACATGGAGCTAAATGTAATTTGTGATTTGAAATGTCAGTGCCACAGCCCACATGAAATCAAGAGTAGTACTCTTGTTGTTCACAAATAGTGAACCATCTGGGACTATTTTTTGCACTCTACTACTGTAGTTAAACCTTACACAAACATTTAATGTTTTATGGTAGACGTCATTTTCATGTGCTAGTAAGTGAGTTTAAGTTTTTAGTATCAGGAAGTACTCTTAGTAAAGTATCTGCCTTTCCAAAGCAGAAACAGACACAGTTCAATGTGTAGCAATGACTTACCAGCACTAATGAGTCATACGTATCATTAAAACGGTGATATATTCCCTTATTGATTTGGCACCTCCAGCATATTGGATTTGAAATAAAACAACGGCAATGAGGTTAAAGTTTCACCTCAGGTTGTATGAGGGTGCTTATTGCGAAACTGTAGCACTTTGTATTCAGTATCATCCAATTTTAAGGCAAACAGTATACAATAGTAGTACAATTATCCTAAATGTACAGACAATGTGACCAATAGAGAAATGTTCTTGATTGAAGACTGGACTAGAGGCATAAATCCCATGGAACAAGCATGTATTTGCAACCAAAAATCAAATATGATTACTTAATTAAAGTCTATATTTGCTTTCTTAAATTACTTTCTGCCCCCCTAAATTGGGTGGGCTATGTATTAAAGGTCTTTAAGTCTTCATTGTTAATCTAAGTAAGATCTTCTAAACACCCTGAAATTAAAAATGAAAGTCAAGTTTATCCTCCTCATAATCCTTTCATTTCTAATCCAATGTGCTGGAGTCAAAACAAACCTTCTGACTGCACTGCATATTGATCTGGAGGGCTATAACTGAGATTTTATTGTCTGCTTTTTAGCAAAGTTCCCAGAAAAGATAATGTGTGAATATCTCCTCTATTTAACACCTTTCTCTCACGTGCAGCAGACCATCCTCCAGTGAGCAAAGGGTTCATCTGTGGCATAAAAATGACGGACATGTCTGGTTTGTGTATGAAAGGTTACAGTCTGACTGCTTAATAGAAATGCACGCATGAACCAAGCCACAGTGCTTTTCTTAATACCATACCACTTTTAGCTGTCAAAAAGAATAAAGATATCACACACTGCTTATCAAAAAAAAAAGAAATCAAACATCTTTGCTTCAGTGCATGTCACAGCGACAGGATGATTATCCTCCGATTATATCTGTGTATACCTGTATGATAACACACTAAACTGTTTAGACAGTGTATGCTAACATTTAGGACACTTTAGTCTTATCTATTCATTCACTGATTAATGATAAGGTCTAACATATTCATTCACGTGTGGCTATTGTGTAACGTGTGAAGCACGGCTTGTTCACGTGATATTACCCTGCTGCTGCTGTTCTTTCATGCTGTGAGATGAACAGACAGGCTGACCTTTCAGCCACTCCGCTGTTAGGAGCCAACAGAGCACTGGCAGGGTGCATGGCAAACCTTTTGTGTAGACGAGACAGCTGAATAACAATGCAATAGCAATGTTTTGCTCTGCTGCAATCAGAACATCACAGAATGCTTTTTATACCATTAAAATCAAATTCAAGTCAGCCTTGCAAAGACACTTTTCTTGCAATTTTCATTAGCAATGATCAAGGACATAAAAAGAATCAAAGCCCCCCAAGTAAATGGTTCTACTCAAGCTAGTTAAATGAGTTATAGAAAATTACTTTATTTGAATTTTCATAGTGCATTGATAGGGCTGTGAAACATGCTTGGCCCTCCTGCTGAGGTGGCTCCTAACAATTGCATTAAAAACCCATAATATGACTTCTTATTAGTGTTAGTTAGAACACATGTGAAAGAGCAGGTGAAACTTAAAAAAACACATTAGGATGAACAGCTGTGCAGAATACACTAGAGCCCATGATATTAAGGTACCATTGCAATAAGACCCAAAGTACTTTTGTAACATAAAGGATGAGTTCAACCAATTTATTAAATCCAATGTTTTCTGTTCCCATATTTCTGCATCTAATTAGTCATCCAAATATGTCTATGCTGCACGGTTGATGCTTAGGGCCAGATACACTCCAAAATGTACATTACCACGGCTCTGTTTGTACTACATTGGCTGTCTTCCTTCACATACATGTTCAAATATGTTTGTATGGTCTATGTGTACAGTCTGTACTGTTGAACATGTTGGGCTGCATGTGGACAGGCAGTGTGACCCCTTGTGGACATGATAGAGTAAAAATAAATTAAGGAATTGTTTGACATTTTGGGAAATACTCTTATTTGCTGAGTGTAAAATGAGAAGATTGATACTACTCTCATATCTGTTCTTTATATGTAAGGTCACTGACAGCAGCCGGTTAGCTTAGCTTAGCACAAAGACTGTAAACAGAGGGAAACTGCTAGTGTGGTTCTACCCGAAGGTAACACAATCTACCGTAAAGTTTATAAGTTAACATTACAACTATTTTATCTGTTTCATTAGTTCATACAAAAAAGGTAAAAAAAAAAAAAAAGAAGAAGACAATTTGTCCCCACTACTTGTCTGGCGATAGAGAAAATATAATTTGAGTTTTACTTTGGTAAAAAACCATAAAGCAACAAAGTTTTTCTCTTGTGTGTTATGTGAACTGACACTTTAAACATCATATGTTCAGGTGATTATAAGTTACATATATATCCAGTTTCATTCCTCGACTGTTGGCTCTTGAGGCTGTGAAAGTGAATTTAAGCCACTGGAGCTGGGCCTAATGAGAGAGGGCTGAGCTAATAGCAGCCCTAGGTCTATTTCCATGTACAGTGCTCCCTCTCAAGGTCATGTATAAAGGCTTTAGAGCAGCGATAGGCTGCTTATCTCCTCCTCAGGCAGGACTGGGTACCTCCATTAATCAACCAGCAGTAGTTACAGAGGCAAAACTCCAAGTGAACAGCCAAGTCAAGGTTTGTGTTTGCATGTAAACATATGCCCATACATTTTAGCTTTCTTATGATTTCAAGGTCTGAATGTGGTGTCTGGTAATTCTCAAAAAACAGTGTGGCAATGCATTACAATCAGTAGAGACATTTCCTTATAGCAATCCTCCATATGCTTGATGACATGTCACCAGGGTGCAGGTCCTGTAAGAGGATGCTGCTAACTGTAAGTGTAAATATAGTACAGAATCAGGTAAGCAAGCCAAAAATATGCTGTTTGCTAAAGTAGACATTATAAATCTTGACATTACTGTAAACTACTTCATTTTCCACCGCTGTTATCAAAAGGAGAAGTAAGGCATATTATACTACATGTGGATTCAATATCAGTTGCTCTTCCAGGCTGCGGGAGTAAAGTCTGTGTACGCCGGTTGGAACAAGATAAATGAGGAAAAGAGGAAGTTGGATACAATCATCGACAACACAATTGCCTAAATGTACCCTATCTCTGGAGCTCTCTCTAACTGTCTCAAGGTGTAGTGTACTGTAAAATGGAGCTTGCTTCACTAAGTCCCCTTTATTAGTTTTTCTTTTTATAGGGTGTGATTTGCACAAATAATTTCCTGGACTCCATATGTTTGCTATGGGCCAGCGCTCAGGTTCTCCCGCTCAAATTAGCACTCATGCAGTAAGGCAGAGCTGTGCCTGATATATACTGTACATCTACACATGAACAGTTCTTTTGGCCACTACACAATCCAGGTTTAAACATGCTAATTGGTATCATACTTACTTTAGTCTTTTAGTACGACAGTGCTAATTGTAAAACAAATTGCTGTTTCTGTTAGTAAAACATGTACGTATAGGGTAAGCATTTCCATGGACTTGCATTATTTATGTTTCTTATCCTAACCTCTGTCCTAGAAGTTCAGCAGCCTGCTGGTAATTGTTGAGAGGCCATCTAGTGTATTATGAATGAGTAGGATTTGGCATTCCTTGCTGAGGTCTTTCACTGTAAAGTCACACTGAAGGTATGCTATTGGTCTATTGTGATGCTTTGATCACATCTCCACGATGACAGCTTTGTGTGATTCTACTTTAAGCTGACACTGCAAAGCTTAGGCTTGTGTGTGGCTACAGGGAAAAGGCCATGAGAGAGGATGAGGTTTGAATGAGAGCGGATTAGTGCAATGGATAGTACAACTGAGGGACAGTCAGATGGATAGTGGATGTGATTTTAAATTATTTATGTACGATGGTTGCATGCATGGTAAGTGCTGCAGCTCCCCTGTACTAATACTGATGAGATGCAGAGTGACATCAACACAGGGCACATGCATGTTTCCTAATTGTTCAGCTTAGTAAAAACGAAACAACTCAGATGTTTGTTTTTCAGCATTGAGAATGCAAAAAGACATGTCCTTCGGTAAAACTGACAATGCAACATTGTACTGAAAACAAAGACAATTATCCAGAAGTGTGTGATTGCACAGGAGAGCAAGGGAAATTAGGCTAAAGGAGTTGAAGCAACTTGACTGTCCTTGGACGTCCTTCAGGGATGTCATGGTCATGCCTTAATGGAGTGGATATGTCTCTGTAAAAGCTTTTACTCCACAGAGGCAGAGTAGGCTTCGTAAATAGCTCATGTAGAACTGTCAGTGTTCTGTCAGCGGTACTGAAGGAAATGCTCATTTTCTCTTTGGAGGAATACTTTTTATAGGAACCCTTGCAAAGTCTAAAGATTTATTAGCTAAAAGCTAGCCCTATCAGATGCTGTGTGCATCAAAACAGCACTGAGGGATGGAATGAGATGAGGAAATATCAGTAAGGTGGCAAAAATACTCATTTGAAAGGTCTGCCTGGGTAGTTGGCATGTTTCTACTTTAACACTGTGTTTCACTTTCACTTGTGGAAATAACCTTGTTCCCTTTCAAGCCTTTTGTCCTCATCAAATGGTGTGTTGCCTCTTAGCTCACTCTAGGCAGCTCTGCATCTGGGTCCATCTTCTGCTGAGAGGCAGGGACAAGCTAATCTGGTCCAGCAGACACATTGAGCACACAAGATGGGATTAATGTCCTTTTGTTTACTAAGCTCAACTACCATCCAGAGGAAAGGAAGTATATAAAGTGGGTTTAAACCCTTTCATCTTGAACGAGACACTTCAGCAGTTACGAATACGTATGGTATTGAGGATAACCCCAATCAACTGCAATTAATACTCATAGTGAGGATGCTTTACCTGGATTCACGTCCATACATTTAAAGCATCCATCACAATAAAGCAGCAACCACAGAAATAACATAACTATGGATTGTTCTGATATCTCGTCTACAATTGTGAGGCTTTGAGGTAACCGTGAGAGTCTGAAATGCACTGCTGCTAACGGCAACAAAGCAGTTGGCGGTATTGGACTGGGAGCCTGTTGTCATGAGAACACAGTGCAGGGAGGGGAGGATACGAGGGAGCTGCCTGCCTTCATTAGATGAAATAGCAGGAGGGCTTTATGTGGATATAACCAGTATTAATTAGATTCTAGTGATCGGCTCAAATGTGACACTCTCATGCCGAGTTTGGAGCCTGACTCAGCTGCCAAAACTACTACGACTCTGTTTTAAAGCAAACATTCTACTTACTCAACAATCTCACGCAACTAACAGTTATGTGTTGAAATAACACAAAGTCCAAGTCCAGCATTGACAATGGGATATAAACACATTTTGTCTGAATAACATCATTTTTAATTTGTACATATTTACTAGCATTCCTCATAGCAATGCATTTACTTGGGCATAGCTTCATCACAGCATTGGAAATGTTTAAATTTAAATGATGTTACTGCCACGGTACTGATGTTGCATTAACAGGTACAACTCCATGTTCAATTTATTCTGATTTCCTGGCACAGCTAATAAGCACCTTGTTTATTATGTAGGAGTTATGAATGCCTGAAAGCTTTTCCATCAGGTTATAGATCATCTTACTCTGTCTATACTGCCAGAAACCATTCTGAACACTTTGTAAAGGCAAGCAAAATCCACAAGCTCAACAAACTGTCAACTGTCACTCTCATCACATCATTGCTATGAGCCTGCGGGTCTACACCCAGTCAAAATTCCTTTGCCAAAAAATGAAAGCATCACACTCTTTCCATGTCACACTTGCCAATGCCTCTGGTGTCTCAAAGTATCCCACTGCGCCTCTAATAGCATCCATCCTTTTATATTTGAAGATAGTGCAATATGCTCAGCCTGCAGATAGCCGGGCTCTTAAAGGCCTTGGCCGTCGAATTTTCCATTCCTCCTGATAACAATAATCTAAACAGACTACGGCCACTAGAGCAAATAAACAATTAACCTCCACAGTCAACCAGAAGCCCGTGCACTCCCATCTGTTCTCAGACGGTTATCATACAGTCATCCTCCTCTCTCACTTCTTGACCTTCGATATGTCTTTTTGTCCAGTAAAATAAACATGCAAATGTTCAGCTTCTGATCATTTTGAATAAATATAGTTTCTACACCACAAACAAAATGTTATCTCCATACAGATTTGGACATCAGCGATGTTAATTCCAGATGGGCCATTGATACCAGAGCTTGTTTTCTTGACATTTTGACATTTTATTAAAATTGGACAACTACAGTATATCCTAATGACTTGAGTGATCACTTAACTTGATCTAAGTTAAATTAAATGTTTTAAGCTGTACTGTGTGTTTAGTGGTGAACATGGTAAACTTAAAATCTGCTAAACATTAGCATGTTAGCATTGTCAATTTGAGTATGCTAGCATGGAGACAATAGTTCATAGCAGCCTAAGTACAGTCTCACAGAGCCATTAGCATGGCTGTAGACTCCCTATTAGACTTTGAACTGGTGAGTCAAGGATTAGGTCACATTCAACGCACTCAGATCCATATATCTGTATTGGGTGATCATATTATTTTAGAATCAAGTCTGAATAAAGTGTTTGATAGCTGTTGAAGTGTAAGAAAGATTTGCTTATAAGTAAAAAAAGGAAAAGAAACTAAGGCTTCAGAGTCACTTTTCAACCAATTCACTTTCACATAAATGATATACATCTAGATAGGAAATACCCTTTATGACTTCAAATGACTTATATGCTCTTCATTTGATTTTGACTTGACTGGCTGATGAATAACCTCGACCCAATACTGTTTTGAAATATATGAACTTTAATTATATCAACATTTGAATAATGTATCTATCAAGCTCAAATCAGTGCAGTGCATGTCCACAATGCTATTCAGCACATTATGAATTAACTTAGTGATGCATTTATCAGAATCAATGTATCACATTTTCTCTTCAGAGACACATAGGTAATCTATATATACACACACATCGTATTTATTTACTAATCCTGGCTTCATTACTAGCAAGGACTTATTTAACAATATTGCAATATAATATAATTATTTAATTGTTTTGTCTGCTTTGTTGTCTCATTTGAATGGTAAACCAAAAATGATGCATTTTCACAGAGGAAGTGTAGTGTTTCTAAACAGTAGCCCAGAGCATGACTGATGCATATCCAAATGAGCTGCCTGATTATAAAGACCGTGAATCTTGCAGTTATAACTGCTGCGACATTAGCTCCAGGGGTCTTCTGGCTGCAGGATGTGTTGCAGATAGGAAAAAAATACACAAACTTTAAAATCCTTGACCCCTTTTCTATCGTCTAAGACAGCACATAATTGTATTAATATAAACTGTGAAGAATTTTAATAACTCGTGTTTTTTTAAAGAAAAAAAACAGCTGCAGGACCAACCTGCTTCTATCGTTTGAAGAAAATTGTTATATTCATCCAAGAGAGAAGACAAGGTGTAATCACCATCAATATATTGTTACTGTATACTATAGCAGCATTGTGACATCCCCTTTGGTATCTAGGGGTGGATGGAGACGGCAACACGACAATCAAGAATTTACCGAGTAAGAGTGGTAGTGAAAAAGAACAACCAGTTTATTGTAAGCGCTTCTCATAACAAACATTTCACATGTGGCATGTGGGGGAGGAAGGGACACAATAGCTGCTCCAAAGAAACTGAAATTAATATAACAAAACTGGACCTGGCTATATCCTAACTTTTAAAGAAAACAAACAGTCAAAAGAAAATCCACCAATACTCTACAAAGGTAGCACCAACCACTACCCTACTGTCTCTAACAAGAAAATACTGCATGTGTGCAATGTAAAGGGTACCCCAAACTTACCTAGTCCTCTAAAACCTCCCACCACATCCTTTCTCAATGTTACACAAGGACACACAAGGAACAACAGCTCAGGGAGGCCAAGAGATGAGTCAAAAGTGAAGAGAATGAGCTTCTGTGATGAGTTCCTTTTATTGTGGTCCCCAAGTGGTAATAGGCAAGCTTGAATTCCGAGGGGACCAATGAGCAGCTCAGCCGGACTGCACAGGTGGAAAGCAATCAGTATGGTAGCACCTGGAGAGAAGTCAGAAGAAGAGGGGGGAAGGAGGGGAGGAGAAAGAAAACAGAAGGACAACACACCCCTGCCTCTGCCTGGCAAGTAACAGCAATCATGGTGAATTTCTTCAGTATGTTCTTCAAGTGGCATCGCAGCTGTTTGAACTACACAGCAAAAAAAGAAAAAAAAATCAGATGCTACCGCAATTAAGCTTTCAGGAAAATTTTGAAACAGCACAAAAAAAAGTAGTAGAAAAGTAGAAGTAATCTTCCATCTTCAACAGGTCGATGAAGAAATGTTCTCTGTTTGGTGGATTTACATTCATATCTCTCTCTATAAGAAAGGTACAGTCGGTTAAGGATAAACCCAGTGCGGATACTGAGCAATTAACAGCGTATGATTTAGTCTGATCACACTTAGGTAGGTGGCGACAGCCATGCATATTTTATTCATGTGTATCTCACATGTAGATGTTTCACTTGTCACAGTGGTTATCCAAATAATCTTGAAAGCAACTCCATTTCCCTTTCATACAAAGAGTGGATAGTTAAGAGAGATGTAGTTTACTTTGCAGTGTGTGGTACTGTGCCCGGCAGCAGGAAATTCTCTGTTGACAAAGTATGAGGAGTTGCTGCAACAGTAGGGCAGGGAGGAAATTTCTTTGTACCAGCTGCCAGGGTAATTAGTTCCTCACTGAATTATGCATCAGCTGAAGTGTCAAGCAGTGTTAGAATCAGGCAGGTACAGAGAGAGAGGATAGAAAAGAGCTGTCAGACAAAGATCATAAAACATCGCAATACTAGCAGCCATTCCCGCCATATTGGAAGGCCTAGAATAAGACCATAGAGCAGCAGAGCAATAAACAGATATTAATGTGATACAAAAATGTAAATTTGAACCTAGTAGAACCACTTCAATTCAAGCTTCAACAATAGAAGACTCATTGAAACATATTTTCTGCCAAACCAATGTTGTAAAAATATTTTGTTAGTAAATCACTATATATATATATATATATATATATATATATATATATATCCTTGGAAAATGATTACAATCTATTCGCTTTACTCTGTATATTGGAGGGTGTGAATTTTGGTTCCAACTGTGACTTCCAGTGTTACTCTGTGTCATACTGTTTTGAGGTTGCAGGACCAAAAGCTGACCTTCAAGTTACTATGCGTTTTGACAGTCTGGTCATTTGCCATGGACCCATAAAAGAAAAACCGCTAATGCTAACTGAGTAACTATCTCAGCACTGCGTGTGTGAGAGCTGCCTCAGAAGCTGTTAAAATAACATGACCACAAATTAACATCTAGTAGGAATCAGTGCTAACGTTATCAAACGCAGCTAACTGTCTTTCACTTTACGAGTGGAACTTTAACTTTCTGAGTAAAAGTTAGTTAGCCTATCCTGCAAGCTTCTACAGAGCCAGTGGCAATAGAGAGAAAAGATATGTATCAAGACCACATTTTACTACATTGAGCGCTCAAAATGCTAGAGATACAATTCATTCCCACCTTAATTTGTGCATACAAAATATAATTCAGTACCAAGTTTTGGTTAATTCGCACGCAAATATACCCACCATGCATAATAGATGTGCAATTTATTCAACACCACTGGCTATCTCCTAAGTAAAAAAAGAGGTATGTGCTAGCTGTATTTACTAACTCTTAGCCATTGTCTATGGGTTTGCTCTCTTACTTTTTAAATTAGTCATGTTCATGCATTAACCTTTGACCTTAACTCCAATATTTATATTGATTTGAACTAGCCCTAATATGCCTTCGGAGCAGAAGGTTGGAATAAGCTTTGATTGTCTGGCAAGTTTTCCAAAAAATGAAATTTCTCGGCAAACAAATTAGCACAAGTGAACCAAAATGTGGTAATAAATTGCATTTTGTGTTGTACAAAGGGGAAAAAAAACATCTTGTATCAACATATTTGATGCTTAAACACTGCTTTTAAAATAATGTCCAAAAAGTAGTCAAGCTTTTTCTGAAAAAGGGAAAAAAATACACTACCGTTCAAAAGTTTGGGGTCACATTGAAATGTCCTTATTTTTGAAGGAAAAGCACTGTACTTTTCAATGAAGATGACTTTAAACTAGTCTTAACTTTAAAGAAATAC
>JAVQJL010097877.1:0-17146 GCA_036024295.1 Nannoperca obscura
TAGAACGGGTTGAGAGAGAGAGAGAGAGAGAGAGAGAGAGAGAGAGAGAGAGAGAGAGAGAGAGAGAGAGAGAGAGAGAGAGAGGACGGAGCATAAAGCGCAGCAGAAGTGACGGACACAGAGCGGCAGAGTGACAGAATTAGGGTGTTGTTGTGTATTTTGTATCTGTGTGAGCATGTGTGCACATATGTGTGAAAAAAGACCCATATAGCGTACTCATCTTGGTTAAGGGTGCCAAGTGAACAGATCATTTCCCCTATAATGACAGCCGGTTTCTGGAAATTAAACAGCTTAATAGCTTAAAGGGTACTGAGTATTTTGTCAGCCTCTAGAGCAAACCAAGCAACTGCAATAACATGCTAACAAGTATTGCTTACAGTAGACAGTCAAATAGAGCTGCAATGATTAGTCAGTTAATTAATTAAGCGATCGAAAGACAATTAATCTGCAACTATTTTGATAGTCAACTAATCATTTGATTAATTTTTCAAGCACAAATGCTAAACATGCCAATAATAATAATAATAACAATCCATTCTGCCACGACCAAGCTACTTCACAGCACAAAAGTATTAACTTCCAGCACCACCTCTTTCCTGAGGGCGCAAATGACCCTTGCTCGTGTCTCGTGTGACCTCATAGTTAACCCCAGTAGGACCCCAGAAGTCTCCCAGCAGGATTACAAGGGGCAACTCACTTACCTTTTCTGAGAATGAAGAGTAGTCCAAACTGTCGCATGGTGTCAGAGTTTTCTTCCTAAGTACTAGATGTACTAAGATGCTTAGTAGCATAGCTGTGACTATGTTCCCTCTGAAGCTCTGGCACCATTACATACTTGACTTCCTTCACCCAGAGACAGGTCATGTTGAATGAGACCCAAAACACATTTTCAGATTTACTTTAATCACCCAGTCGGATTGGAATAGCACTCTCAGGCCTGGTTTTATATAGCAGGCCCTGGCATCCCTGCTCCAGGTGAGACTTTTATTAAGTTTTCTTGAACTGCTCATGGTTGTAACATAGAGGTTATTGTATTAAACATAGCTGGGTTTACTTTCTCTTTTTTACTTTTTGGTCTTCAGCGAATTAAAATTCAAGTAAATTGTGGCTCTATAATGGCTTTATGTAAAACCCATTTACATAAATGCATCCATTTAAAATGTGAATAGCTATATAGCTCTATATTTGGACAATTTGAATTACCAAATGAACCACAAAACACATTTATATTGGCAAACTGTGTTTTTGGTGTACACTAGTATTGTATATATGAGTCATTTGTCAGCCCTGGCATCCATTTATTTTGTCTTATTATGAACCTAGAAATACATATGCCCAAACTGACTGTCACACACAAGATCATCAAAAAAAACTATTACGGCATTTTTCCTCCAGTGCCCTCTCCAGTGACAGACACTTTTAGTTTGACGGCTGTGAATTTGATGACTGTGGGAGGTGACACAATTCTGTTTCCAACTTATTTCTCGCCCCAAGCTATTAGTAATTGCTAACACACAAGTAGACTAAACACAACATGACAAACACACAGTAGCAACAAGCACGTGCACAGAATTAGAATGAATACTGGGTGACAGAGCAGCACCTCATTACTGTATTTTTCAGAGCATCGATGTGGCAGAAAAGGTCTGTGACTGCAATAAATTAGAGTAATTCCACTACTGTGTTACCATCAAAAAATTGAAATCCTGATATTCACATTGGAGTTTGAAGCTGAGTCGCTCGCTGCCAATTAGGACATTCTTATAAAAAACTATTTTGTCATTGACACTCGCTCGTGTCGCATTCAATAATGATTTAGTAACAGTAGCTGTAGGGATGTGTCATATATGATATGAGGTATAACAAGAGGATATTGTAACCTAGTTGAATTTTATACTACCTTCATTACATACATCACAAATTCTCAAAAAGAGGCCTTTAACTACCTCAACTGTAGATAGAACCAGGCCTTTATTCCTAATTAAAGTTTATTATTATTATTATTCATTAAAGTATTTAAAGTTATTGAAATCAATAGGTCCTTATTAAAATGTTATGTTATGTGTTTCCAGAAGAAAATGGATATTGGTTGATATACAGTACCAGTCAAAAGTTTGGACACACTTTCCCATTCAAGTGTGTCCAAACTTTTGACTGGTACTGTATCTTTGTCCGAATTTTTAAACTCTCATTCTACTTTGCTGTTTTCTTTATTGTTTGTTATCTGTACATTCAAATGTTAAATCTAAAATCCAAACCAAGATAAGTGGCCATCATGACATCATACGGGTTATTTTTTTCAAACTTTGGAAAGCTTCCTCAGAGCTACAGAAGGCATTATACATCTGTTTTCAGGCTGAGTAGCACTAACCATGACGAGTAAGGATGTTTAACAGACAGTCCAAGTACCATCTGGGAATTAAGAAACATGTCACAACCTAATATTTTCTGTATGTCGCATGAATAAAACAATGAGCCCTTAGATCTGTCGTAGACTACCGCATAGAGCAGGCAGAAGTTGAAAAGAACAGCTATGTGTCTTAAGTGATATTGTCTGTATAAACATCTTGTGGCTGTCAAGATGCTTGTCTGTGCTCTCATTCATGAAAAGTTAGTTTTCTCCGTGAATCCACAGGGACACGAGTACACGCAGTTCTGAATGATATCAAACATGAGATATAAATAATAGCGTAATTCATTTGAAATGAGTGTTTTACAAACAGCCTGTGAGCACTAGCACTAGGCTGCCTCTTTGTACTGGAGTGTGTAACAGAGAAACATTGCTCTCGCCTCCAGCTCCCACAGCACAGAGGAGAGACTTTTCCTTCCTGGAGATTAGGATTAGAGCCATACTAAGTCTGATTGAACACCGCAGAACAGCTCTTTCTGCGTGTGTGTGTGTGTACACCGCTGCCTCTCACTGTGTGTGTGTGTATGTAAATTCTGTGTATATAAGTAGCAGCATGTACGTGAGAAGATGTCATTGGTGATAGAGCGTCTGTGTGAGATTATGTGTGCTTGTACATGTCTAAATCAGTCAGTGTGTGTAAGCGGGGATAGTGTATGTTTGATGATACTGTATGTGTCTGGTTATGTGTGTGCACACCTACAGTATAAGTCTTGTTCAGGGTGCAGAGGTATGTATGATAAAATGTCTGTACGAAGAAGATACTGTTGTTGGATTTGTATGTTCGTGTGTTTCCCAAAGTTTGTGAGTTTGCATGTCAATTGGTTGTAGCGAGTAAGTGTAGAAGCACGAGAGAGTGTGACGAGGACATAATGTTTTTGCTCACATGTGTGTATATGAATGAGTTTGTAAGCAGGAGTAAGGAGGCATCCGTGTTAAGACAGAATTAGGTGTGTGTGTGTGTGTGTGTGTGTGTGTTTGAGTGTCTGCGTGCGTGTGAAAAAGCTGCAGGTCTGTGACAAAAGGCAAAAGATTAGGAGGGAGCATCGAGGATTTAAGAGTTCCCATTCCGCCTTAAATTTGCTCTTCTCACCACTGCTAGAACAGGCAAATGTTCTCATTGCACTGAAATTCTGATCATTACAAACAAGCAAGGCCCTGATTGAGGAAATTATTAAAATATATACTCTGTCTGTTAATAACTACAAGCGACCATTTGCAAATTCTACAAATTGTGATACAGTAATTTAATTTTAACACAGTATTTTGAACATTTGCCTTTTTTTTTGCAACATCCTGATTCATACTCAACAGTAAAATATTTGAGGCTGAGAGGCTGAGAGCTGCCCAACTCTGTCCAACCTTTTACTGAGTGTTTCTCATTCACCTCAGTAGAGATGGTGAGAGTCCTAACATCTGTAAAACTTCAAAGAACATCACAGCTGGACGTCAAAACTGCCCATTCGGATTTTAACTGGTCATCAAGAGCTGACCAGAGCATAGACGAAAGATTACCTACTACTACATCACATATTGATCTGTTACATGGGCCTTGCATTATAGCATGGAGAGGGTAAGGCTTTTTGATTTTATGTCCCATCTAGAAGCATCGTCAGTTGACATTTGGCTGCAATTGAATGTCCCCCTTGGTTACTATTGCTATGCCTGTATGCTAGGCTTTCTGTTCTAGCATGGGCAGTTTACAATGATAACAGGGCAGATTTACCGCTCACAATTCTTAGTGATATGATATGATATTGCACTCAAAGGTGCCCACCCCAATGGACTTATAAGACACTGGTCATACCTACATGTATTGTGTGTACAAACAAAAATCATAATATTACAGCATCCGCTTCATATATACAAAGTAGATTTTCTTTTCTCCCAAGTTTTACAAATGAAGTTGGCAACAACATAAGTTCCTCCTTTTCTGAAGCACAAATCAAGTCTTTCATAATCATCTAAGCAAAGGAAATTATCATCAATCAAAAGCATCCTAGAAAAGAGTACATCCCTTATTTCATTATACAATGGACAATAGAACATAAAATGGATCTCATTTTCAATTTCACCCAAATCACACAACAAACAGAGTCTATACTCTTCTGAAACCCCCCTAAACCTGTCTGTTTTAATTGCTAGAGGTAATGTACGTGAACATAAGTGAGCACAGAGTGAACTTTGCATTTTAGGTAAATTTGAACTATTTTTTATTAAACAATATGTTCTTAATTTGGGTTGATGCTATATCTCCACAGGCCATCTATCCTTATACAAAAGAAACTGTTTTGAATATCCCTAATATGACATCTTAATCAAGTTCTAAAAACAAATGACAGCTCAGTCATCGAAAACAGTGACTGTATCTCATTAGCCCAGCATATTCATTAGAAATTTCCCAATTAAATGTCCTCAGAGTAAGTATGTGTTCAGGCATATTTACAAGTCTATTCCATAATCGGACCATTTCACATTTATGTCTGATATTTGAGGGTTCCCAATCCATATCCCCACAAATAGCCAATAATAGTGTAAGTTTAGGAACTCCCAAAAAAGATCGAATGTTTAAAACAATTGGTCAGTAATTTCAAACTGAGGTAGACAAAAGCAATTTCTCATTTCTAGCCAGCGAATGTCAATTTTGCCGGCTGAAATAACATGTGTCACGAGCAGATTTGATTAGATTTAGCTAACTAGCTAACGAAGCTAACCTTATGTCCAACACTGCACGCTGAACACGACGCGGTGAGAGTGAACCAAAACAGAAACATTGCTCTTCGATACATTGTTATTATAAAAACATCGATTATAGCCACTGTAACATAGCATAGAAATGTAAGAGAAAAAGCTTTTAGGATGAGTGGGGAAATACTACACGATGGATGTGTGTGTGTGTGTGTGTGTGTGTGTGTGTGTGTGTTTTAATGTAACCAGTAACCCCACAAACTAATGAAGCAAAGTATTATTATGATTTGCTCCTTGGCCTTGTAACACTTGGTTACTGTAAGGACTGTAGGTTAGGCTGCAGTAAGCTAGCTGGACATGCTAACGTTTGCAGCTTTAGAGCATTAGAGCAGATAAACAGTTTAATCTATTTCCTACACTTTTCCTCTGGTGTAACTCTTTAAATGCTGTCTGTTGCTCTTACTAGAACACCATGTACACAGCTTCAACATATGAAGGACTCCAAAGGTTGACTGACCTGCTAAGCAATAATTGGACAATTACTGTTTAATTGGTCAATTATTCATTTTTTGTTTGTGTCACTAATTTGAATGACTGAAAATAACTGACATTTTATACACATTCATACACAGAGAAACATACATTATAATATTCTACCTTAATGCTCTTTTTCATGCTCTTTTATCATGGTGCAAACATTGTCATCAACAGCACAAAGCGTCACTATGGCAACATCACTATGCTCTTTGCTTTAAAGCCTAATTTCCAACAATTAGATATGGTGAAAATAACAGGCTGACAGTGAAGCTTGTCATTGTCGATGTCTGTGTGTGTGTGTGTGTGTGTGTGTGTGTGTGTGTGTGTGTGTGTGTGTGCGTGCATGCTCCCCCACAATGCTCTGAATTTACAGAAGATCTAGCAGCTCTTTGCCCCCCAGGAGACATACAGAACACATCCTCTGACACTGAGGAGTGAAGTCACCTCTGCACAACAACTCTCATGTACTTTACCAAGATCTTGAGCCAGAAATACACAATTAGCAGCACAATCGCAGCATTACCTTCAGCAAGAACAAGAGGTGAAACGTACAAGATGCTACAAAGGACACTTATGTGGAGCCATATTTTCGAATACCGTAGTGAGGTGGGTGGGGTTAAAACAGTTGTCCAGGGCTCCATTTATTTTTTTCACTATGCTATGTATTTAGCTGTTTTTTTAAATCCACCACTTGGATTGACTTAAACATCTGTACAATTTGCAATGATCTGAAATAACATTCAATATGGAAATCAAAAGGTTGACATTTGGATTTCAAATCAATTATAGGTCAATTCAGCAAGTATGGCATGGTGTTAAAAGTAGTATCATGACTAATTCATGACATTCCTGTCATTCTGTGATGGACAATCTTGAGATTTTCCAATGTTTTATTGTTTAAATGGTAATTTAGTAAGTGCTGTTCATCATATGCAACAGAGTAAAGCTCAAATTATGCTTTTGCCACCCACATAGCTGTGAGGGTCCACACAGACCTGACTTGTGGACATCTGCAGCAATTCTATAGACTATTTGGACTTCATACACAATCTACACACTGACTATACGTGTAGTTACACAATGTGTGAGTGTCTGCTTTCCATGTCCAGTTTTGGATACATTAAAACCTGTTCTTCTAAATACACTCAATACATGTCATTAAACTTCTCTAAACTGAATTAAATAAATGGGCTACAACATGCAAAACAACCTGTGCAGTTATTTTAAACCATGCCTTGGAATATACATATATACACACAATATACACTGTGTATGTGTATAGTTGGTTCTCTTTGATTGCATATGTGCTGTATGTGTGCATTTTCTAAATATGCATGTGGTTTCAGAATTGTATATATTTGTGAGTGTGAGCGTGTGTGTGAGTGAGAAAGAGAAGATAGGCTATTATAAAACAGGACTCTCACTCACTCAGTTACACACAGAGGTGTGACATCACCAGGGATGCGCAAGAGTTTCTCCCAACAAGAGATCAAAATAGACGGCTCGCTGTCTCTCTCCCTCCCTCCGGTAAAATAATCTCCTGCTATACCAATTTCTCTTTCTATCCCCATATCTTACTTTCACTCACTTTCTATTTTCACAATTTTTAAAATGTAAATTTCTTGTTTTCACCTGTTCTCTTTCTGTCCTCCGGTTTTTACAACAAAAGTACCCACATCTCAATGTTCATAAAACCCTCCTCCACTCATTGTTTCTGTCTCTCTGTACTTTCTCCCTGTCCCTCATACTATGTAAATGATTGTGATCCAACTGTAACTCTGGGAGATGAAAAGAGGAAATCTGTTTTTCCATCTGTTTTTCGAGAGCAAAGCACACAGAAATGTCTATGTCATTACCAAATCATTGCAGAGGCTGAAAAAAACAGACATGCTAATATCATACTTACTGTAAACATGAGCTGGCATCCTCCCAGTATGTAATCCAGAAAAGTGTAGTCTCTTGTAATCTAGAGACACAAGAGTCACAGGGCAAAAACATAAGAAAACAGTTCAGGAGAAAGAACTAGCAACTGAAGATCAGAATATTAAAAATAGCATGTTATCAAATCAATTAAATCATTTGACTGCAACAACATACACTGTTAACTCTGCAACAAATGGAAACACAGGTTGCTGTTATGTTTTTATTTAAAGGTCCAGTGTCTGATCCAGTTTGTTCACTGAAAGCTGTTTTTCTCGATTAACTGACAGTCAACTGATTCTAACGCCACAGAACAACCTAACAACCTAACTTGACACAGCACATGTAAAAATAAAAGATGAACTCTTTTCATAAGCAAAACCCGGAAATTTGTTTTAAAATGACAAAACTGCCCACATTTTTCTGAATCACGGTACCCCCAGTGGAGCACCAATTATTATCATGTTTGAACACAATTTCCACTCCAATTACAAAGAATATTTAGCATGGGTTTTTACTGTCATTAGTCTAATTCCTGCCGGCAGCCAACAAATATAATTATTGTATTAGCAGATTTGTGCATGTGCTGGATGTGTATGCGTGTTTGTTTGCATGCATGTCTGTACAAAGTCTTGTTCAGGATGCGCATGAAAAGAGAAAGAAGGAGAAGAATCAATTATAAAAGCTTGTCATCATATGCACACAGCCTTAATGTCATTCCAATAGGCATCTAAAGCCAGTGTTCCAGCTTAATGTGTCCTCTGTGGGGCTCAAAGCTGCCGAACTAATTAGTTATTCAGAGGGAGTTATAAACGCCCAGTTAGAAGTGTCAGCTGATCAAAAGCACAATGGTTTAATCAATTGTTTCATGCTGTCAAGTGTAAGGTGGGTCATTATGAGGCGACAAGACGAGGAGAAACTTAATTATTTGACAGTTATTTTTGTTTCTCCAGCTCAAATTTTAATGGACAACTTATCTTACTGATATTTTAAATGGGAATTCACCTTCAATAGACAACAAATATATTTTATGGATTGCTTAAACCAGAATTAAGTGACACTTTTGATATTAACACTGAATGTAGAGCTGAAACAATTAGTCCTTAAACCCTTGTGCTACCTTGCCGGGTCATATTGACCCAGTGGCCCATTGTCTTGACCCAGTGTCTTCTCCACAGGGTAGCACAAGGGTTAATCAGTTAGTCAATCAGAACCTAGAAGGGACAATAAGGCCTACAATCAGTTAAGAAAATGTATTCATTAACATTTATATCACATTTATGTCATGTCACGTCACATTTTTCCCAGCTTTATGTACAAATAATTCCTAATGACATATTTAGACAAGTGGCAGAAAATGTATGGATTGATTAACCCATTAAAATGATGACGTTTTTGCTCAAATTGACACTTGCCCATTATGAGTCAATGAGCTTCCTAGCTTCCTAGCACATTTTTTTGCCAAAACAATTTAATCAGTTAATATATTCTGTGTGTTTCCAAAAATTGTTTTGAAAACCTTCTGGTCCCTGGTGGTCAGAAATGACTTCATGTAGCTTTAAGTTTGACAGGTGAGGTTTGCTGTCATAGGATGGATGGAAGCCAAAATAGCATGACAAAATCTCTAGGTGTTTCTATGTCAAACAACTTGGTTAGCATTTTTAAGCCATAGGCTCTTGGCCCATTCAATTGCGTTGTCCCATAACGTCTTCAATTTATTCTGAAAATTAAGTCTTTTAGAGCCTTTAAGAATTTTATGAGTAGAGTCACTGCAAAAAGAACATCAGCAGCTTGCAGTTTCAAGCTTTCAATTGTACTTTAAAAACTTATTCTATAAGAGGTGGAAGCGAAATAACAGCTAATAATGGTGTATGATGACAGTTTTAAAGTAATACTTAAAGGTTAAAACTCTGGCAAACTTTGGTGTGACTCCACTCTTAAATGTTTATTTAATACCTATATAAGTGTGGATGCTGCAGTGATATAATGTTACATTTCTACTTTCTACTCTACTTATCTTGCTAAACATTTTACTGCTGAAAAATGACAAGCTCCATCCATCCATCCATCTTTCCATCCTCACCTTGCATGACTTGACAATGATGAATCCAGAGTTTTTATAATTCTTCTTCTTCTTCTGTTTCTTGGGGTTAATACAGTCAAACTCCACCTGAAGAGACACAAAAACAATTGCAGAGAAAAGAAAAGGGAAAGGTATCAGAAGCAGTGAAATCGAGAAAAAAGTTGCAGAGAAGGGGGAAAATGATCGGAAAAGGAGAGATGACCGCAGAGTTGGAAAGAGTAGTGGTGAGCTGGGGGGAAATGAACAGACGAGTAAGAGACTGTGACTTGGATCAGCATGTACTCGACACGTTTGACAGTCAAACTTGGAGATGTATTATAAGCTAACTATATACAATGGTGTAGTATACAGTTTATATGGGAACGAATGTGAATATAGTAACTGTTACTGAGGTATTCTGTTTATTAAAAACATTTAAAGGATTAAAGGATTATTTATTAGGAAGGATTGATGACTATGAATGAAAAAAGAAGCTTAGGAAGACACAAACACACTTTAGGTAGATATGTGTTTGTTAGAAAGAGACATTTCAGATATGCACACACACACACACACACACACACACGGCAGAGAAACACTTTAGTCAGCTGGTGATATGACCGGTAGCTCTAAATGCCTTGTCATGTTACTAGGGTGCCGCTAAAACATGACATCATTTTACATCTGAAAAGCACCTCTCATTATCTTATCCTTCTTTACACAATCTCTCTCTCTCTCCATCCCCCATCTCTCCATCCTGCTCCACCCCACCACCCCAACCATAACATTACCACACATGAAGAGACTCAGTGGGAGAACAAGTCATGAGGCACATGCACACGCGCAGTTTCACAAATCAACACACACACACACACACATTGTGTGGCATTCTGGGTCACTTCATCTTTACATCTTAATCAGACAAGAAATGCAAAAGTGAAAAAATCTATCAATCTCACTAGTATTTAGTCATTAGCAGCTCGGACTTAAGATCCAACCCAGTCCACAGTGACCATAATGTGTGAAAAACAGCAATTCATATCTGTGCCTGATGATTCCAGCTTCATTGTAGACGTGACTGAATGCATTTAAACTGCAAATTAGCCTGTATGGGGCAGAGTTGTGGCCAATTCAGTATAGCTAAAAGATAAAATAAAACTGCTGTCCATTGGCTGATGATGTGCAAGAACAAATTACTGGTTTCACTGTAACCAAACATGTTACAGCTATCTTCTTATAAACCAAAAAAATGGTTTAGAAATGTTCAGCTACAAGCTGTACTTTAAGACTGAATGAGAGAACAGAGACATTTAAACAGAAATGCTAGAGTGAACTGACAAACAAACACTTAATTACAATAATATCAAGTATGTTTTACCTCCACTGAGTTCTGGGCTTCACTCATCTTGGCAACTGTGGTTTGAAACTCTCCTATGAAGTCATGGCCTCCATCATTATCATAGTCGTAACACAGGACCTGTCATTGTGTAGAACACATCACATCATGCCATCATGTTTTATGTGACCTGGTTAACTTGCGCAGCTTCCTTTTTGAAACTCAAGCGGTATCATTGCCCTTTGTACACTTCTCCATACTTGTCACACTTGCACGTATGATCATCCTAAAAACTCTCAATTCTAAAATATTTGCGATCACATTTTATATGGACAGTGACATTTTTGGACTTGGACTTGAACAAATTGTTGCAAGTCTCTTTGTGATTCTACCACAGCATCTGGTGATGAAACATGACCAAATGACTTTGATGCCAGAGCATAAACATACAAGGTCCTGTCCTTTTTACCACTGTCAACATGCACTGCTAAGTAGAAATTCCCATCCATACCAGTTCTGTAACATATGAAACTGTAACCACTAACCTTGATGTTTCTGTCCACATCCCCATTGCAGAGAGAAATGAGTGGCACAGTGAAGGGTTTCCATGCTGGATCTAAAGTGTTCTTTATGACCTGAAGTCACAAACACAGAAATAGACACATACTCATTGAATTACACAGCAGCAGATACTGCATTTAATGCAGTTGTAGCCACAGTAAAATTAGTTAAACCTGGGGCTGTAATCTACTTCATTCAGCCTTCTACACTTAATGTTAAATTTATATTGTATGAGCTTCTGTAAGACCTTGTTTAGCTGACAATGACAGCTCATGGTTGACAATAATGACAGTTAGATAAAGGTGATTTTAATCCCCCACCAATGACTCACCTCTGTCCTGTGAACCAGCATCCATTTGCTGTCTTCTCCCTGTTTGTGAAACTCCAGGTAGGGGTCTGACTTCCCAAAGAAGTCCTACGCACAACAGAAACAGTTTGTTGTAAAATCTTTCTAAGGATAATTCCTGTTTTACCCTAATTCTCCCTCTCCTCAGCCGAATTGCAACACATGTATCACAATTTAACTAATGCTTATAGTAAATGAAATTGGATTGGTAAAAAAAAAAAACATATTACATCGAGGAGTCTTTTTGTTTGTTTGTTTGTTTGTTTGTTTAACATATTTATTAAAATATACTCTGAGTCCTGCAGTTACTATGCTTTGTATGTATTGTGGTGGTTTAACCAGAGGGTGCACAGCAGTCACACATCAGTTCAAATCACAATTCAAGCTGTGCTGTTTCTGACCCGCTGTCGTTGTTCCCTTCACCATATACCAGCAGCTCCTCCATAGGGCCAAGATTGAAAATAAACATATAATATAATAATATAATAAACAACAATAAACATTCACTGTTAATGTTTTCTGTGTGGGTTTAGCTTGTATGTCCTAAAGTAGTATGTGTTGCTCTGATGCACTCTGTGTGTGTGCTTGCATTTGCATCCAGCATGTGTGTGATTATGTGTGTGTGTGTGTGTGTGTGTGTGGGTCTAACTGCCTACCTTCTTATCCAGTTTACGCCCACTCAGGGTCAAAGTGATGATTCTGTTGTCAGACAGCTCCTGTGCAGTTATCTAAAATAACATTACAGCACAACATTAGCTGCAACAAACATACTGCCAACTTTTAAAATGCACGTCAACATCAGCGGGAAGAGCAGTAGACTCAATAAAGCCTTCATCATCATTGTCATCATCAACAACAACAGCAAACGTGCCATTATAGTAAACAACAGCGACTGCATCCACATGGCCGACTACGGCAACCTTTGATGATACGGCACAGTGTGCGTGTGTGTATGTGTGCGTGTGTGTCAACAGGATAGGCAAAAAGGAAGAGAGTACAGACAGTACTGTTTCTTACCGTAATGGATCCTTTCCCAGCTGGCTTTCCATTGGCTAAGATCAATGGTCTGTGAAGTTTCTTATTGGACACAATCTAGTGGACAATTAAAGAGAGACACACAGGACAGGAATCATTTAAGAAGGGAATAAGACAAAATACAAAACTAAGGGAACATGTTTTTTTTTTTTTATATTTCTTCTAGATCAGGGGGTTTCAAAGTCTGAAACTGTGGGCCTCACCTCAGACAAAGCTTTTCATTAGTTTACTTGCTTAGTGTCACTCAATTCCTGGATTGTGATTGTGTTATTTCATTCCATAGACATTCAATTGAGCCAAAATAGCCTAATATTGCTGTTTGGAATAATTTCAGACTAAACCAAATACATAAAAAAGGCCTGTCCTGAGGTTTATAAGTTTCTGACTACTAAATCTCTTTAACCAAATCACACAGAGTTAGGCTATTCTATGTGATCTCCTTTTGATAACGTATGATGATGTAATATTTTTCACTTCCATTCACTGAGCCTCCCCATACAAACCATACAAACATCAAGCTCATGTACTGCTGTGGCACACAGTACGCTAGTTGAGCTAGATGTAAGCTAGTAAACAACATAGGTACCTTTGTGCCAAATACCAATACGATTTCTGTGATGGTCATATTCCTACTAACATTGAGAAATGCATATGAACTCATTATAACACACGCTTGAGTTTACTATGACTGGCAATCGTGACCGGACATTTGGAGACAAAACCGGAAATAAACCCCCCCCCAAAAAAGGGGCATATAATACTCCACCATAGTATATAAGACAGAACCAACTTTGGATTGAAAAGGAGAAATAATACCATACCACTCCCAGTGTACAAATGAATTCTCCCAGGAAGTCATGTTCATAGAGCTGTGTGGCACACTTGTCTTCATCGAACATGGCAAAGCGAAGCTTCTGGATCTCCTCAAAGTGGTAGTCCACCTGAAACTTCACTCCAAACACCGGGTTCAGGTTGTTCACAGCTGTTTCAGTGCGGCCGAGCTAAAAGGAAAGACACAAAGAGAGAATTAGAGAAACTAATTTACTAATTTAAACACATGCAATTCGAGTGGACTGTGGCTGCACCAGCACATCCAGTGGAACACTGAGGTTTTATTAAAAAGGCACTGTAAAGTGGTCACCAATAAGAGTACGTTTTTCAGTTTCACTGCCTAGGGAATATGGACAAGAATGAGCTATTTGACTAAATTTGGCACGTTGATATTAAATTGGTTAAGTTTATATTCACATTAGTAAACTGTAAGCCTTATCCTGGTTGTGATCGTATTCAAGATATGTTTACAAAGAAAACTGTAACCTGGTTATATGACCCCATTACTAACATCATACAGGTTTCTGATTGTATCAGTACAGACTCCACATCCAGCTTCTAACTGTCATTTCTGTACCAACTGAGCTGAGGATGGACCCACTGTAGTCTGTGGCTGCCCGGATTCTCCTGCATCTACCACTTTGCTAGTCTTGGCTTCTTCATCTTATCACCAGTAGTGCAATACAAGAGCAAAAACAAAAAACATTGAAATTATGTTAATTTTACACTGCTAAACGTTACACAGTGCAGTAATGTAAAGTTGGCCAGTATTGCTGAAACAATGTCCAGTGTAGCATCACAACTGTATAAAAAAAGAGTTCAAGATGAAATTAATGCAATATCCTAATGAAACTAATTTAACTAAATTATAAGTACCTCATAACAAAAATACAGCTGCTTGCCTGCACTCTCTGACTACAGAGAGTGGCAACAACAACAACATGTAACTTCAGCTCCAATTAGCAACAGGCTAGCCGCGTTGTGTTTTTAATAATGTGTGCGCATAAATTAGTTTTCTCCATGAAAACTGGCGGATACTGTAGATCTCCACTAAGGCCTGAGAAATAAAGAGTCTACTGTACAGCCATGCTAGCAGCTCAGTGATTTGAGCTAAATGCTAATGTCAGCATGCTAACACGTTCACAATGATAATAGCAATAATATATATAATAATATATAATAGTAGGTATGTATGTTATTACACACACACACACACACACACACATATATATATGAATATATATATATATATATATATATATATATGAATATATATATGAATATATATATGAATATATATATATATATATATATGAATATATATATGAATATATATATATATATATATTTGCTTTTGACATGTGTGTATGTGTCAAAAAGTTTATGGAAATCTTAGACATTACTAAAAAATCCACCTTGTGGTGTCACAAAAACAAAGGTCATGGGATCACCAAAGTCATTAAAACTGTCAGACCAACAATGGCATCCCTAGAGCCATGCGGCTAGCAAGGCAAAAAATATGTGGGTCTGCAGCTGCTTTGTTCCCGAGCTACTTGCTAACTTTGGCCATTGGTGCTGGGTAGGTAATGTTCAGCGGGTTTATTAGAGCTTTTTAGCTTTAAACCGCAGCCTGCTTACTTCTGAAAACAGGGTTTGGTGAGAGTACACTAGTGAGATTGACCCAAATGGTAAATGTACGATAAAACCAAAACAAAAAGCTAAAGCTAGCCAAAAGGCTCAGTAAAGGTGCAGAGTTGTCTGACTTTGTTATCACTGAGTGACCCTTCTCGTTTGTTTCAGTGTAACAATAAAAAACTGATTATATAGATTTTTACATTTTAACCCTAATCTTTATTTTCCTCATGCTCAACAGCTTTCCACAGGTGGGTATTGAGGTATTACCAGTGAGTTCTTATAGCCCGAAAAATTGTCTAGGTAGCACACAGACAGATCAGAGTGCGTGGGTGCATGTAAAAGCACTGTGAGAACCGTGTTGTTTGCTCTGGGTCCTCTAAACCAGGTGGTTGGGTGACTAATGCTCACTGGCCGCGCTACTCTTCAGTCTGACTCACCCAGAACACACTGCATAGTGTGTTTATCCACCATTAGATGAGGTCAGTATACGTCTAGCCTGTCAAGCACTTCTGAATTAGAGTGAATATAAAAGGCATTTTTGAATGGTCATTTGGATTGATACACCAGAAATGGCTGCCATGAAATATCAACACCCTGCCACATCTGTCCTGCCGATTCACAGCCACCAAACAAAGCACTTTGTTTGGTGTCAAATGTATTACAGTGTTGTGGTAATGTGGTTTTTCGGTGTTTGGACATAAGTGTTGCTAAATTTGAGTGAGCTGATTTGAACGGGTTCACACACACAGAATAAAGTGCGACTACTCTCAGTACAGTGATGTCCCCAAAACCTATTGGTTATTTTTAGCCACACTAGAGGTGTAGCACTTAGGATGGCAATGTTGGTAGGTCAGTTGATCAGTCAGCCTATCATGTTTGTCCACACCAAAACATCTCAACAACTATTGGATGGATTGCTGTATAGGTCCAAAAAGGAATCCTATTGACTATTGATTATTGTTTGCCTGACCTTTCTTTTAGCGCCACTACGATGTTCACATTTGTTGTTTAAGGTGAAACATCTTGAAAATTAATGGATGAATTGCTATGAAAAAAAATTGTCACCAGTTGAATACTCTCACACATTTTTGTAGTGAAAGGTTTGCACCCTTTCTTAACAGTAGAAGAACCAGAGTTTTGGCAGGTTACCTTCTTTCCCAGAGGATAGATGCATGCATGTTTCTACACTGTTCAGACTCAGAGATAATAAAACAGTTGTGTTAAAGCTGAAAACCTGTGTAGGCCTACTTTCTTTTCCACACAGAAAATGAATCATGAGTCAGTAAGGGCATCAATAAAAAATTGTATTGGTAAGCAGAATCGATAATGGCACTGGTATCAATAAAATCTTATCAATTCCAATCCTTAGAAGAATAAATATCATACGCTACAATAACATCCCACTATTGTCTATTTGTGACCACACTCTTTCCCATTGATTATAGGAGTTTGTCGACTGGCAGTTATTTGCGGTTGGCTGGTGTTGACTGGAAAGCTGTTTGGTGTGGCTTAGAGCTGAGTGTGTATTGTGAGATTTACAAAATTATTATCATCAGCTCGAAGCTACGAGGTCGAGTCAATGAGACAAGTGGTTTAAAAGACTCAGACATCAGAGCAGTTGCTTTTAAAAAGCAATCACTTGGACAAAGTCGCAGCACAAAGACAAACAATTGTTGCTATTTAGCGGATTTCGGGAGCAGGAACACACCCACATTACGTCATCCACGTCACTACGCCATTTCCGTACAAATACCCTACGTAATCACTACTCATCCGCTCTCTACTACT
>JAVQJL010097878.1:0-12631 GCA_036024295.1 Nannoperca obscura
GTTTGCTGTTGCAGTTTAAACACATCTTGTTCGTTTCATTTCAAATCCATTGTGGTGGTGTATAGAGCCAAAAAGATGAGAATTGTGTCGATGTCCCAATACTTATGGACCTGACTGTAGTTGCTGTTACTGATGTGGACCATTCAATAAAGCTAACTATCTTCCTGCTGCGGCTATAGAGGCCACATAGAGAGAACAAGCCATCTAAATCATGATAAACATACACATTACAAGTCCTTTTTGTATGGATTGTACAGAATCACAATATTAAAATGCATCGTAGCTGACAAGACAATATTTGAGATTAGACATTCTACATCAAATGAATCCAGATTCATTTCAAGTCAGTTGATGGTGTTTCTAATATAGATAAGGACTCCCCCTCCTTTTCCTGATTGCCTGTCTTTTCTATAACAAGCATACCCATGAACATTAATCATGTTTGCTGGAATATTACTGCTCTGTTACAGTTACAGAGCCAAGAAATCTAAATTATAGTCCGCCAATAGAAGTTGAACCAAATCCCAAACCCAAGACAGAATATTTAAATGTCCTTTTAAAATGTTTTAAAGTGTCTTGTGTGTGTAAAAAGAAGAAATGTGTTTGCATTTTGTACCATTGCTATGAAGTCACATGTTTGCCTGTACTTTCCATCTCATCCATGACTCCATCTTCAAGAGGGGAACCCAGTAAACATTCAAGGAATAAAGTCTTTCAGTTTGTCTCTCCCTTTGCATGGTGCAACTCCTCTCACTCTTCCCCCCATCCATTAAACCTCCATGAGCTCTTTGGCATCATTTTCTGGATGATGAGTAATAATCCTCTGATTGGCTTGAATTTACAGGCAAACTTCCTGTCCCTGCGGGTGTCCTATCTCACTTCTGTCACCAGTGGCACCTCCCTCCTTCATCCCTGCAGTGCCGCAACACGAGTTTGTCAGTCATCCATTGAGTACTCCCAGAACACTGCACTCTCTCGACCTTGCTGTTAGATTTCTGTACTTACAGAAAACGGAATGGTAAAAAAAAAAACAGGAGTTCAATAAAATTGGATTGTGCAACACAGCTAAGCTGACAGCTTCTTTCATTTTGGACCTTTCGGTTCTCTCTTTTCCTTCAAAGATCAACAATGTCAACAGCATTTTTTTTTTTTTTGATTTTGTATATTGCGTGAATTTCATGAAAATCTATTGATTTTGTCCAAAATGAATACATAAATACATGCAAACACCAAAAACCTGAAAGTTTTGTACTAAAGGGAAGGTCAGAGGGCAAATTCCACATACTTACATAAACAGTCATGCACAATTTCATGGCAATCCGGCCCAGTAGTTGTTAAGACATTTTCTTTGGGCCAAAGTGTTGGAAAACTGACAGAGCAGCAACAAAGTGGAAAGAGCCATCACTTTTTAGACTACTTTTTTTTTTTCCCACTTCAATTTTTTTTTTAAAGATATCCTCTGTTCCTCAACATAGACATTTGGAAGTTTCTTGGATAACATAACAATACTTTAGATTTGGACTAAGAGATTCATACATTTCAGCTCTGTTTTTGAGAAGTAATGTTTTTTTCAGTCCATTTGATGTGGTGGATTGCTCTCAATACTACAATACTCATGATCCTCAGCTGCTGTTGCTATGAAGAAGAAAATCAGTCAGTCTGGTTCTAGTGACGCCTATAATGCAGATAGTCATGCAATGTTAATCCTTATGGACTCAAAGCCAGCATTTGCTGACAGATTTTAAGCCAAACCTAACAGCTGACACACTGATATACTTAATTTGTTAAGCAGACTAATACACACATCTTGTGGTAAATGGAGTGAACAAATACAACACATTGCTCCTTTTAAAGATACAGATGACGTGTGTAAAACACCTTACTTCTCCAACAGTTTGATTAAAATGGCCTCAATTTGTGTAAAACATAGCATTACACATTAGTTGTGCATCCCATGCACTGTCATTAGACCCTGCATCAGGATTAAATTCTGAATGCTTCCAATTTTAGAGTAATTTTGAAACTCAATTTATACATAGTTAATACAGAGTTGGCTAGTAAAATCCAAAATATATCGGTATTGGCCTTCATAACCTCATATCAGTCAACTCTTAACAGTCCATCTCACTCTCCATCTGACTGCAAACCAGATATCTTCCAGTCAGATCACATGACAGTTGTCTCCCTGTCTGGCGGCAGGTTGATGGGTGATTCATTCTCCCGGCCCCCCAGGGGCAGTGCTCTGCCAGTGTGACTCATGTGTATACAGCTGTTTCCATCACCACAAGCAGGACGTAAACTGCAGAGCTTTACTGCGTGTGTGTTGCATATGTATTTCTTGCACTTGACACATGTTTACTGTATAATATAACAACATTGCAACCTTGTGTGATAATAGCAGGAACACACACACACACACTAACAGCAGGCCCAGGTAGGAGGAGGACAGAGTAAAAGTACACAGTACCTACAATTTCCACACTTTTATTACCCTGGGGTCCAGTGGACCCGAACACCACATATGTAATATAAATGTGTAGGGGGGGTGTACAGAGTGCAGTCATTGAAAATGTGTTCTTTTATATGTTCTTCACAGAAAATGAGCCAAGGCCAATGAGGTTGAAAAATAATTAATTGCATAATTTGTCTTTTAAAAGACATTGAAAACGGGTCCCACAGACCCGAACATCACACAAGGGTTAAAGTACTACTTCACATTATTGTTTTCATGTGTTAGTGTGCCTGTACAGAGGTAAGTCTTTTTAGACATCTTAAATTGGTGACTTGAGCGACTACAGGATAGATTTTCAGTTTTCCTGCCAAACATAAAGTGTAAATCTTGGCTAATACTCGCAGGTGCTGAGCAGAAGGAGATAAGATCTTCTGCTGTGGGACTGGAAATAGTATCTGCCAGGCTCAGGATAAAGAGCAAGGCAGCAATGGAGGAGGGAATTATGTGGAAAGAGATGAGGATGGGGCGGCTGTTGGAGGGTGTGTAGAGATGACGGTTTGGGGAATGTGGAGATGAGGTGGTGACACTATTTATGACACACACCATTAAGCTGCCAATGAGGCAGCAGATCTCTGGCTTTTGGGATTCTCTCCCCAGACACATCTCTTTTTGCTCCACACATTTCTCTGTCTTTTGCTCTAGTCTGTTTCTTTAATTTCTCTCACAATGTTCCCATCAGAGGAGGTTTTCAGCGTGTAACACCTGGCAACACATTCGTCTATGTCTGTCTATCCTTCTCAATTGTGGGCTGATGAATAAATCATAGGAGACACATAGCACTGGGCATTCACAAAATTGACTGAGAGCTGCTGATCAACTGTGGGGTAACAGCATGACAGAGCAGCTCTCATGTAAAATAAAATAAACTGAACATGTTGCCCAGCTACAGTCGGTTTTTTAATTTTCTCTCAGCTTAACCTAGCTGTTGAGATGGTCCTTGTGCATTTAGTTGTGTGCTATCACATGTGATCACATCACAAACTCTGATCTCACTGGTTTGAGTTGAGGTATTCTGAGGCCCCCTGGGGTCATCTGAGAGAAAAAGAGTGTAAATCTGTTCTCTCGGATTATAAGTCTGATTCATTATCCGTGCCCACGGATTTGTAAACTGTGTCCATGGAGTTGGTTGTAAAATGAAAAGCACATAAATAGCCTACAACATTACACAATGAAAGCTATGAAACATCCAGTGCACAACACAATATATCATTTAATCCAGCCTTAAATGCAGATAAACTGGTCTACTTTGCGGATGAGGTTGCCGTCAAAATGCTCCATTCCTTTTTCTCTGAAGAAGGAAGTCTGATAACCCGGTCTATAAATAATAATAATAATTGTTGCATATTAAACATAAGTATGTTACAATTTTGTGAACAATATTTGAAATAAATAAATATAAATACATTTTTGTTACTGCATTATGCTCTTAATACAAGCTCAACACTTCCTGTATCCATTTCAAATTTAAAGCCTTTCAGTAGAATCCCATAATGCCCTAACAAGGCTCTTATTGTGAAACATATACACAATTAAAGACCCTGCTTATATTTGACAAAATACAGCTTTACACTTATCCTACAATACTGACATAAAAAAAATCAGATTTCATGATTGTAGCAGTCCTAGGTTTATCTGAACTTTTCTACAAAAACAACTGAAAACATTTAAGTTGCAGGCCATAAAACCAAAAGAAATTGCTCTCCAGGAGGCGATTCGCCCGGCTTAGTGTTGTCAGGTTCTGGTGATGCGAGACTTAAAGACGGACTCAGTTGCAAAATTGAGTAACAAAAAACACTCTTTATTCAGAGGATAAAACTTGTACTGGTATCAAAACATAAACAAGAGGATCATTTCTACTCCAACAAAGAAAAGTACTGTCAAGGCAGAAAAAACTCTAGACAAATACAAAACAAAAGAAGCTAAACTAAACTCTCCCAAGACCTGGTTGCTCAGTAGAATTCGGTACTTGACGTGGTCCTTGCATCAGAAAACACAAACAAGGAACAAAGTAAAATGCTGAGACTTAAAACGCAAGGGAATAGACACAGGTGGAAACAATCAGGCTTCAAGACAAGAAATGAGGTGAACTAACAACAGTGGCGGGCCGTGCATTACACACGTGATGTCCTACTTAGTCCGACTTCAATAAATACCTCTCATAGTACCATCATTTATGACACCACGTGACCACGGCTGGAGAAATAGTATACAGAAACACATTTACGCACTACTGGGCATTGCATGACCTCAATTGTGTACAAAACGGGCTATTTTCAAGCGCATTTAAAAATCAATAAACTCGCATTAGCAATTAAAAACATCTCTAAAAAATAAAAGGGTATTTAAAATGATCTGTCCAAAAAGTTTAGAATACAGGCAAGCTTTAACAAGATTGTACACTAAATTGCAAAATCGCAGATTAATATCAGAAAGACACCAACAAGACGGCCACATCTTGGCGACAGCCAGCGGCACAATGAAACACTTTGAGTACAACCACACTGCTGCGCCAGCGTGTGATTGGACCAATCACAGGACGCGTACAACGTTTAATGTAAGGCCTTCTAGAAGACCTACTGACAACAACTCATTATCTGATTGGCTATCGCAACTGTCTATGAACTGTATGTACCCGTTCACTTACATTGCACAGACGCCAGCATTGTTGATTCTGAAGGCCTCAGGCAGATTTCATACAGCCTGGCAACACAAGCTAGCTGAATTCTGATTGGATCAAAACTCTAACCTAAAAACAACACGAACATGAAGAGAATATGAAGAATACTTTTATATATTTAGGGAAAGTAAATTCAAAATTAAATTAACAAATCACATTTATCAAATTATAACCATGATTTATGTTAGGCCAGCAGAGAAGGCCTTGCTGGCCCTGACGGCCCACCACTGCTAGTTACTCACCTGTTTCTGTTTCCATCGGTTGCCCTTGTCTATTTATACCGGTTGTCTTCCTTTGTTCATTGTTGGGTCATTTGTCGCATTTGCATGTGTTCAGGTACAGGTATGTGTTTGGGCATGTGTTTTTCCAGTGTGTGTTATGTCATGTTTTTGGTCCATGGATTTGAGTGCTGTTCCTGCCTCAGTTTGAGAGTTGTGCAATAAACACCTTTTCATTGAACTTCTTACAAGTCTGCATTTGGGTCCAATTCCTGTCGCCTCATGGATAGCCTTAACAAAAGCTTCCTCCTCCACATTGTTCCTTCAGTGTCTCACTAAGTTGGGTTTCAGATTAAGTTTTAAGATGATCTAGTTAAGATTTCCACTGTGGCATCTGGAACTCCTGTCAAAGCTGCCTGAGCACAGCAAGTCCAGCATGCAGAGGGGATGACTGACACTCACTACCATGTATCATTCTCCTCAGACTCTGAATAGTCAATAATTCATTCAGGAAGGTATACTCTCCTGCACGAGTGCAAGGTACAGCATGGAGTGAAATCTCTGTCCCTCTTCCTACCCTCAGTTTATAATTTCTCTCTCAATCTAGAATTCCTTCCCCTTCGCTTTTCTCGTACCCTCTTTCTTTTCACCTCCCCCACTCACTCCCTCTATATTGCACCACGTCAATAATTCAAAGTCATATATAAAAGTCAATGAAATTTGCCATACCTTGGGTCATTACGATGCCTGCCAGGGATTTGTGTCGAGCTTGCGCAGGACTGCAACCACCCACCAGCGACCGGTACTTCTCCCTCACCAAGTGGAATATTGAATCGGCAAAGTCCTGGAAAACACAATTGCTCCCTTAATTTCTACTAAATACAAACTATGGAGACTGACTTCACAGGTTTCATTTTGCTGTATAATATTCCACTTTCCTAATCTGTTCAGGCAGTACAATGCATTTCTGGGAGATACCTTACCTGTTTAGTTAAGTACACAGAGATATTAAAGATTCTTGGTACATCATTATAATGATATTTCCAAAACTAGTAGCATTTAGTCATGGCAGTTTGTTTTATTACATGCCATGTAATAAAAACCTACCCATTTAGTCATTTTTACACATATTGAAAATAAAATACATATAACCATATATAGCCAAGAACACTCTAGTAACTATTTGTGGTGAGAAACTCCAGTATTATGGATTGATTTCAGTCTGCACAAAGTTCGCCCTTGGGAAACACATTTTACTTATGGACAGGGAGAGTACACCCCTGGTATTCACCCAGCACAAAACTGCCAGTATCCTACTATCACTCAACTTAGTGCATACTAAAGGGTCTATAGGGGACACGCAGTGGATTTAGTGTTAACATTGTTACCACTTAAAGATTTTTTTTAAAGATTTAGTTGACCAAAGGGGCATAAACTCTATCATCTGTATATTTTATCTAAGTATAAATATATGATGTATAACTTTGTAGATAAATTATGCTGTGATGTTACTTATTTGCATTTCAGCATTGTGTGCTTGGAACAGACAGAAAGGGCAACTGATGATGTCATCAGGGTTATCTCGGCTTGATTACAAACAGATGTAAACTTTGAAAGATGTGGGCATTAAGAAGTCTAAAGAAAGACTATTGAGATACATTATGGGGAATTGTAGAAACCTGCATTATTTGGAGTTCAACCCATACTACAGACAAAACGTCAGCATTACATTTCTTTAATCTGTCTCTTGTGAGTCCTCGAACTTTAAGTGCTATAATAAATCAATGGATTACCCCCTTAAACAAACAAAACAAAACAAACAAAACAAAACAAAACAGGGAGTCTAATAATGTAACTTTCAACTTGAGAGGACACTGAAACACTGCTTTTCAGAGGAGGGATCCCTCTTCCAGGATGGACAAACATGTAATAGATGTCATATTGTAAGTACAGATTAGACAAAAAAACAGTGGTTGGAGAAACAGTTTCCTATTTAACCCTGCACTTATGGATTGTTTATTGCTGCCAAGTTTCCGCTGGCAGTATCTGACAGTGTTGTGTACCTGCCACTCTAGAAAATGACCAAACCCATGCAAATGTAATATATAGCATATGTCAAGTATTTTTGACATCAATAAAGCTATTGTTATAGGAATGGTTACTGGTGTAATAGGCAGGCTCATTTTTTCATATATTTCAATGCCAACATTTTTCCATTATCAAAGAGGATGTTGACACTTGTCCCAGCTCAATCTCTCTGATTGTTGTCTCTCTGGCTTCACTGAAGTGGATGAACATGCTGGACATTATTTTTAAAGTCCATTTTTCATTTCACCCTCCATCTGCCAGCCATTTGTAGACTCTGGTAGCTTTAGCTCCCTTTTTTACTAAAAGAACAGTATGGTGTTCCAGTTTTGTGCCATGAAGCAACCCAGAAGAGTTACCACCAATTTGACTGGATCTTCAGCCCGGATCACAGTGTAAAATGCTGACTGTTAAGGATTTATTGAAGATAAAAATGTATGAGCAGAACACTGTGTGTTTCATCTATCCCATTTTTACTATTCATCTTTCCAGCCAAACCAACACTTCTCACCAGACAGCAACAAAATCCACATTGTTCAACAGATGTTGCAAAGATATGTGGATCATCATATCATATCATATCATATCCATGCCTCTTCGAACCTTTAATGCTCTTTACTCTAGTGGTAATTAAAGGGCTTAGTCTCCAAGCGGCCTTCACGCCAACTGTAGAGCATAAATGGATCACCAGAAGATGGCAACAGAGTGGGCCTTTTGAATAGATTGAGCCCACAGTAGCGAAGAGGACATCAACAGATGCCACGGCAACGGATGCACGGAATGAGAGAGAGCGAGAGAGATTAAGGGTGAAAAAAGACAGAGAGGGAGAGCGTGACTGAATTAGTGAGCATATTGCACATTATAGCCCTCGTCAGGGCTGTGAAATACTCACAGTTGGAACTGGCGGTTGAGGTGCTCACAGCTTGTGGTGTGGTGGGTGGTGTGTGTGTGTGTGTGTGTGTGTGTGTGTGTGTGTGTGTGTGTGTGTGTGTGTGTATGCACATGCACATATTGTTGCTCTGACACTGGTGTCAGCCTGAAGGTTTTTGCAGAATAGAACCGAAAAGGACTGGAGAGGTGTCGTGGACAGTCAACAATGAATAACCTTTGGCACTTTGTTTCAAGAGTTGCAACGAGTTGCAAGCTCTATAACAGCTACATGACAGGTCACTTCTGAGATGAATGAAGTTCTCTTTAACAACTGGCAAGAAGGAAAACAAGAGGAGAAAAGTTGTCCTCTGAACTTTTCATCTCATGGCGTTTAATGCTTGAATAATCAATCCCGTCTAGGAACATGTTTGTTGAGCTCTAACTGAGCTCACGTTGCAGTGACAGGGACTAAATGAACAGAAAAATGAAATGGTAGATTCTCCACATTTTCAGTAGATGTATGTTAGAAAAACATTCACCACTTACAAAAAGTGACTGCTGACAAAAAGATTGTTGGAATAAAAGGGAGTCATCTTTTGAAATGTTAAAAATACAACCTATAATATAAAAAGATGACCATAAGACTCATGACAAAGGTGATTCTGTAGAGAAATGTTTGCTGATTGACCTAATGTAGATTCCCTCTTTACAATGCTAAGAGCTGTTAGCTATATGTTTTTACAATGGAATTCCTAGTAATTATCTAAACAGTGGATCTGTGATGTCAAACAGTGGTTAACAGAAGCAGCCTTCTCATTCTAGCCGGCGGCCCTCAATTTTGTCAGCTGAAATGAAATCACTCGCTAACAGACTTTATTAGCTGTAGCTTGGTAGCTAATGATTATAAAAATGTATTTATTTTCAGTGTTGCCAGATGACTCGACAAAACCACAGCAGGTATGATGCTACTACACCAGGATTGACATCATATAGTCAAGTCACTGAAGTTGGGCCATAGTCAGTTCCAGGATTGTTGGTTAGGTAGAAGGAAGACCCAGAAGGGTCCACAGTGCCTATAACTGGCTGGCGTATCTTGATAAATCCTGTGATATGTAGGTTGTGTCTCTCCAAAGATAGTATTCTTAAAACCTCTTTATACCAGTCTTCCCCTGAAAGAAACCCACAATAAGCTGCCAAGTTGCTATAACAATATTTCAATAATCTGCACCAATTGTTATATGTGTTTCGTCGTTTCTGCCAAAATGCCAAACATCAGCTAGTTGCATCGCTAGGGTTTTATATTATTTTCAATGGTATATATACATATACACATATACATATGGTATATGGTTGATTGTGAACAGGTGATTGAAGAAAACAAAACATCACCTCAGAAATTATTATAGTAATTTTTCAGTAGTTATTTAAAAAAAACTTTTCATAGAATAAACTGTTAATTGATTAGTCAACAGATTGATCAATAATGAATATAATTGTAATTGCATAGTTTATTTCACAATATTCACTGAAGCAACAACATTAATGTTGCTATTAATGTAGTATGTTGGGACAGTGTAGAACGCTATCACCAAAGTTGTTGCCAACATCAGAGGATTATCTTTCTTTAATCATACTGACAAAAAATGTCCCTGAAATAAAAATCCTGTACCTCCTGATAATCAACATTGCAGGTAGGTGAGAAAAACAGCCTTGATTTGAGATTATTCAATGGATTTCGTCAGGCCAAATGTTGCAGAATTTTTTTATTCTGTAGAGCACACGCTACAAAAAGTGAAAAAAAAACCCTGCCTTGTAACTTGTACCTGAAAGTGACATCCAATTAATTCTAACAGAATCCTGCTTGGCTTGGCAGCGTCAGCTGGTGTCAGTCACACTCTGAACCCAGAGTCAAGTCCTCCATCCCTCCTAAAGGCCCTTTCATTGATGACATTACAGAGGGGAGAGAAGGTGGCAGCTCAGAAAGGCCTGGTGAGCAAAGGTGGAATAGACCCTGGCACATGGCCCAGCTTTTTGTCCCTCCCTCCTGCTTCCTCCTCTCCTTTGTTCTCTCTCCTCTCTTCACCTCCACCTTTCTGTCAATTCACATTTCCTCTTCTTCTCCATCTTTTTAAGACTGACTCTTCAGTTTCTGGTCTCGCCTTGTATTCCTCTCCTTCTCTCCTCTCTCTCTTCACAATTTAACCACCCTGCCTCTTCCTCCACTTCCTTCTCCTGCGTTGTCAAATTTCTCTCCCTCTCTCATGCTGGTTTGTGATAGAGGGCAGTGATGTGCCAGGACTAAGAAGCCAACAGTGAGTCAGAGCCTATAATTTTCTCATCCTGTGAGCCAGAGTGGGGAAACAACATCATCTGCATCACCTGACACAAAAGGAAAATAGGCTGTGATTTACAGCTGTGATTCCCTCCCTAACAAATGAACCCCTTCCACTTCCTCTGTCTTTCTCTGTTTATTCCAGCTAATATCTAATACACCTGCTTGTACATGCATATCTCATGTCTTCCCCTATCATTTTTCTTAACATACGCGCACGCAGTCACACACACACACACACACACACACACACACACACTCTTTCCTCAGCGGGAGAGTTGAGTGCCACCTTCAGTGTGGGCCTAATGTGGCAGAAAAACGGGGCCAAGGATCTCGTTCCTCAGTCAGACAGAACATCAGTGTGACCTGCCACACAGCGAGAGAGGAGGGCCGACGTGTGGCTGGCTGACTTCCTCTTGGATGAGCATCAAGGTTAATGCGCGCTCCATATAGCTACATTTGGGAATTTGGTTTTCCAAAATCTGTTTCAGGTAACTGACGTAAGCTCCACTCGGAATACATCTCAGGTGGAAACTGCTCAGCGCAGAAACTTCTGTAGTGGCTGTTGTTACTCACCCCACCTGGTGTCTTTCCTGCATTAGTTCTGACCAATTTACTTAGAAATTTCCCTGGGCCTCTTCAGTGTGGAGAAAACAAGCAGGAGTAGTAATTTAGCAACTGCTATAGCTGTCATGGATAAGATTTATTGCAGAAATATCTCAATCACTTTTAATGAAGAACATTAAAACTGATCCACTGACCTTAGACCCCTTTTCACACTTAGTCATATCATGCATCTTAAGCAGATTGGACAGCTATTAAATGTCAAAGATGCTAAGTATAAATGCAACCAAGAAGCATTCAAGACAGATTGAAATTTTATTATGCTAAGATACATGCGTAATCTTTACATCTCCAATGGCGGGCTGTACAACCGAAACAATGACGAAAATGGGTTCTCTGTAGGTTCGTCACTACGAGGGACTTCTTTCAAATTCATGTAGTCGTTAACAAGAATAAGAATAAGAATATTGATTATAGCAGCTTTAAGTTAAAACAAAACAAAACCAACCACATGACTAGAGTAAAGAGCTTTGGCTATGCTGTAAGGTTCTGACAAATATTTGTGAGAAACCCAAGAACTTGAATTAATAACTGGACTATTTTGCTCATCTTTCTTTCATTTTTGTATCTGTCCATCTATCCACCCCTCTCTCCCTGCCTCTTCTTTCCCCTCTTCCCCTCCCCAACTGTTTGTGCACATAAACAGTTCAGCATCTATCTCCAAGGTAATGTGGAATGTCACCAAGAATCCTTCTGCTGCCTTCCCTCTGAAGTCAATATTGTGCCAGAAACACAAAATGTCATCAGGGAAAATTTTCTCCGCTGCTGCCTGACCTAGAAGTCTGTGCGTGCTGGTAGGGGTGATGCAATGAGTGTGTGTTTGTTGTGAGAGGGGGAAAAGAAGCTCAATTGTATAATTTATTGTTTAGCACAAAGGCCCCAAAGGGAAATGATGACAAAAAATTCATCAGTGATTACATTTAAAGGCCTTCCATAATGTTCTCCATGTGTTTCCACACATTGTACCTCAGTTCTTTGGTGAAAAGTGGAGTGTAAAACTGAGGCAGCCATGTTGATTGTGTGAGTCCATGTGTGTCACTCCATCATGAACATCACTGCTCATGTTCAGAGTAGCAGGGGGTGGATGTGGGCTTCATTTTACCCCACCCTCAGGAAAACACACATGCTTCAACCCACCACACTCAGCACCTTATCACCCGCCTGCAGAGCGGCCCAGGCAGCATAAAAACGGGGCCACGTCTTATATTTCTTTATAGAGGTATTTAACAATTCATTCTCCCGAGTTTTAATAGTGTCTGCCCTCTGCCTAGCTGGGGGGGGGGGGGGGGGGGGGGGGGGGGGGGGGGGGGGGG